>JACEIK010002855.1:62054-98868 GCA_018107945.1 Datura stramonium
ATTTATAAAAAATTAAGTAAATCATTATAACTTGAAAATGGAGATTCATGAGAGTTTTCCATAGAAATCATGTAATTATAGTTATACAACATAATTAGAATCATGAGAGAATCAATTTCATAAGAGATCATGGAGTTTTTATCAAAAAGGGCCAAACCCTACAAATTCATAATTAGACACTAGAAGGAATTAAAATCATGTAATGGAGCTTGGGATTGGGCGTGGGGGTGGAAAAAATCCCCCATTCATGACCCCACATACCTAGGCTTTGATGAATTCTCCTAGACTTAAGACACAAGAGAGTTGAGAAGAAGAACAACCTTAATTGCTTGAGAGCCTTGAGAGGGTGAATCTTTGATCTCCAGTGTTTATTGAGAGGAATGAGAGTTTAGGCTAAGTATAATCCCCTAAAAAGCTCCTTATGAAATCCAAAATGACCTCACTTAGGAGTTAAAAGCATAGGAAGTTACAGAATCACTCCTAGCAATTCGCACATAAAAACAGACTGTCCAGTGATACGACCCATACCACGATCTATACCACCCTGCTACAACTCATACTAAGTCTTATAGCTATTGATCCTTCCCTAGATAATTCCTCGAACCTCCTTCCTATGACCTTTCAGTATGACTCGTATCATCCTGGTATGAATCGTAGGATCCAGTCATCGTTTCCTGACTAACTTCTGCTACTTCTCTTAACCACATCCCATGAGTCTTGGTACGAGTTGTACAACTTCATCATACATCATACTGAGACTCTTACTGAGGAAAAGTTTTAGTTTTTTCTGCTGGTTGGGTTATTATATGTGACAGCGACTGCTTTATACTTCAGCGCAGAGTGTAATTTGGGCAAGATCAAGGCTAAATGAGTCAAAATCCATCACTTGTCATCCTGAAAATAACTGATCATGTGTGTTAGCTGTTGTTCACAAATATCATATGAAACCAAGGAAATCACACATTATTTTTTCTCAAAAAATAGCTAAGAATGGAAAATATATAGTAAATAAGTGCATAAATACACCCAACATTAGCATGCATAAACGGACAAGTCCTTAACGGGCATTAAGCTCTATGAACAACTATAATATACTAGTTTAGTGCATTATATGAGTCAATAAAACTAGGCAAACTTCATATTTCTGCCCTAGTTCATCTCCCCCATCTAGTCAGGTTATTGCTAAGAGATAATCTACCTAAGGAAGATATTTTGAGAGGAAAATTGAATGAAAATGACAAGACTATCAGTCGTTTGAGACTTATTTGTGGTCTCTTGTCAGTGTCTTTATTTTTAAAATGTTGCATGTTTTTTAGGTTTATTAGATTTATGTGATTTTAAAAAGATTTCTATGTATAATTTTAATGTAAATACGCAATCGGCATTCTGAATTCTAAGTTGTATTTACGTATTTTTTTTACGAAACTATGAAATATCATTTTTATCTTTTCTGAATATTTTATGTTTAAACAATAATATAAGCATAAACTTAAAATTAAATCCACCAATAATTAAATTAAAAATATAAATACAATCATCAAGATTGAAGTCCTCAATTTCATCCTCAGATAAGTAACGTTGATTTTAAAAACACATGTTTTTTCATAGATGTTAGTTCCCTATCAGTTGATGATGCTTGTTCCTTGGAAACTTGAACATGTAAAATCTACAACATCTTGCTCGCATTTGGTTGTTTTCTTTCTAATCTTTTTTACCTTTAACTCTCAAGACTCTTGATTAGTTCGAGTCATTATCATAGAGAGCCTTGTTGAGATTGGAGCTCTGAAAGTTTCCAAGTCGCAAATGAAATATTGTGATTCGGTATATCGATGTGGCCATTTGCAACATAAACTTACAATAATAATCATGTGGATTTGAAAACTTCACCTCATGAAAATAATTATTATGCTCTATTAAAAAGTGATATTTGTATTTATCTAACTCAAATTTATTGTTATCAGGTGATAAATTACCGGATTAATTGCTATAATTTGAGTTGTCATCATCACTGGCATTTGGATCTTTTAGAAAAAAGCATCGACCAATATGCATTTCTATCACTTGACATTGAATCTTTAGTAGTTCTAACTATATTTAATAAATGAAAGATTACTTATAGAGTTATATTTTATTACAAATACATAATGATCAATACAATAAAAATCAACACTTTGAGGTACAACATCACAAGAGGAACTACCACTAAGAGCTCGTAGGATACATCTATGCTTATCATGGGAATATTCTTTGCGCAATGAGAACTTGTGAGAATATATCCTATTTTGAACATAAATTTGATTAAAAATACAGGTGTTTGCTCGCACACATATTATTATTTCAAATATTTTTTATTAGCAATCATAGAAAATGATGGTGGTGATTGATATGTCTCATCACCAAGTGGTCTAAATTATCTAGAGTATATTCTTTTGTATTTTACCATATTATATTCCCATGCCATATAGTCCCATACAAACATCCCAACATACAAGAAACACTTGATAGCATGAGAACATGACATGTGGTATGATTTCACTTACCACATTGACAGGTTCATTCACTCTCACTAATTGTATGAATGTTACCTTCACGACCTTTATGCACATTTGTCTTGACATCAAATACGTGTTTTGTTGGATCATACTAGTTTATAATGTGATCCTCAGATTTTTTTCTATGATTCTTAAATATTTTAGATGGGTTTGGCATCCATGTTACTTTTTCTGTCAATAACTTTTTCACATAATTTGATCTGCTCATAAATCTCACCATGACCAGCCTGAATGTCATCCCTACCATTATAGTAATGAACAACGTAACACATGTACAAACTTTAATAATCCATTAAATGAGTCAAAGTTGTTTGATGTAAGTATTTTCATCTCCTACCACCATCCTTGTGTATTATCCATTTTTCCAGTGACACCTCCATCAACCAGTTATAGGCTTCTTTAGATGTTTGCCTAATAAATTGCATCCATTCATTGAATTTCTTCTCCTGGTGATTTGTTACAGCCGCCCACAAAAGTTTGTTCAGCCGACTACCTTTAAATGCCCTTTTATAGTTTGTCTTCAAATTCCTTAAACAGTAACGATGGTAGAGAAATGATACCTGCCACGCAGGAAACTCAAACATATTAGCAAGTATGCCATGATGTCTATTCATTAGTAAATGTATATCTGATGCTTCATTACATGTTGTTTCAAATGGTTCAAAAACATGCCTCATGTCTCTATGTTCTCATTGTTGTAATTGCAAAAGCCAGGGGAAATATTAAATCATTCACATCCATTTTGACAGTAATTAATAGCTTGATATCATTGACACTGTAGACATGCATTCTTTTGATTTATATTGTCAACTGACAATGAAAAAATCATCAAAACATGGCTTGAAGGTCCAGAGCACAAAATTAAAAATATTTTCTACCACATCACCACATGTTTTGAGCTTCTATTCAAAAAAATTTCCCTTATTGAAGTATTGTAGAGCAGCCATGTACCTCGACAATGTGCGAAAAGAGCCCTTTTAATTTCAATGATATATTTTTCTTCTACTTATGATTTTATTATATCCCTATGAACTATTGTTTGATAATCTTTGATAGGGAAATTGAGAAGTTTCCATCTCAACTATTAGCAAAGCAACACACGTTGACTAATAGGATATACTATTAATCATGCAGTTTAGTACAGTATTATGTTTTATTTTTATGTAAGATTTTTTTATTCGGATTAACAAAATCTTGATTTTAAATAGATCATTTTATTTGCATGTGTTTCCTTTACTTATAAAGTGGATGATTTTGTACATGGAGTCTTATCGCTCATGTGCAAAAGAATAAACTGTCTGTTTTTATAAGTAAGAAAATTATGTTCACGATCAAAGATGAGGTTGGACAATTTATCTTGATAATAGTAGAATAAGATTAAATATAACCTATTCATGATTATGGGAATGGTCGTGTTTCAACTTCTTGTACTAGTACACTTTGTGTGTATTTAACGGACCAAAGAGAGATGATTGTTTGTGTTATGACTTTTATGAAACATATTCTCAAGATCGTTAAATGTACTTATATTCTTAATCTTGATATAATTATTATGATTAATGTAATTTATTTGTTATCTTGATCTATCAAAAGGGTGAAACTCTTTTGTGAGTTAAAATGCTCACAATAGGTTGGGTGATGGAAAATGACATTTGTAAAATAATAATTAATTGATAGAATCGTGTCTCGGCCTTGAGATTGATGATACCCCTTTATGGTTGCTTATAAATTTTCACGTGAAAACCCTGAAGATGGATTTTGTATCCTTCACATGAAATAAGTTAAGCGTAAAAATAAAGAATTAAATTAATCAATGAATTAAATAGTCAAAAATTTTATTTGGTTGATTGGTGTCTCTAATCTTAACTGGGGATTTGAATAAGATTTAATGAATGATTTTGAAATTATACCGAGGAGTGCAATTTTGAGTTTTTAGTGGAATAATCTGAATTTTATTATGATAGGTTAATTCATTTATTTTGTGAATTAATACCATAATTGAAAGTCTCACTAATTAAATTTGTGGTCTCTACTATGCCTAATTAATTAATATACCTGGAAAGGAAGAAATTAATTTTCTAGAAACAGTAAAATCATATAAGATTTTGGTAAACTTCTAGAAGGAAAGTGGTACATAATTTGGATTTGGTGATAGCCCAAAAAGGTGTACAATCACTTGGAGAGAAGGAATCCTATATAGTTTGGGATTAGGGTTTTACAACCCAAAAACGTGGCTATAAATATGAATCATATTACAGATAAGAAATGAATAATTTTAAATATTTTTCTAGATTCTAGAAAATTGGTTTATCATTTAGCCATTTTTGATATGTTAAAAATACTAAAACATCTAAAAAGTGGGCATCTGTTGATTCTGTGTGTGCATCTATCGACGTCGTGCGTATGCTTACTGATTGGACGGTATTGGAGTCTTTAATATTTTTTTTATGAACTCCAATTGGCCTAAAATTTGATAAGTTCATCATAAATGACCGACCGAATAACACACTGTTATGCTATGACTAATGTTGTTTTTTGGCCATTCGGAGTGGTTTTGATGTGTTTTGGGCATTTTTCCATTTCTTGAAAAATTAAAATTTAGAAAAAATTATTTTCTTTCAACCGGTGGTGGTAGGGTTCAATCTCTATGATCTCCATTGGTATATAACAATAATTTAATGAGTTTAGATGTTGACATTGGTCTACTTTCACCATAAGATAGACTCATTACGGTCAATTACTATATTTTTAGTTGTAACACCACTTACATTCGAGGACATTAATTAGATTTGGATTTGATAAAATATATTTTATGCCTCCATATTTATGAAAACTTTTTCAACTATGATGTTTGTTAAATTTTTATTTATAATCCCTCATAATTCGAGTTCGAATAAAGTTATGTGCGTTTTACCGCTTGAGCCTATGCAAAAACTCCAATAAATAATGTAACGTAGGCCCCTTTAATATAATGGGATGACGCCAATTGGAGCATTGACACCTCCACCCCGTGGAAGGGGAGGAATTAGGTCAGAAAGTGATTCCATTACTCATCCATTATGCAAGATGACTTATTAGTTAAATAATACAAAAATCAACCTACATTTCCTATATATATATAGTATCCACACATAGAATAGTATAACTTTCTATTCCATTTCTTTTAGTAACAGGACGTGCATGATATTACACCCACGAGCGACCAGGAATAGAGACGAGGTTTGAAGTAAATTTCCGTCCGATTACGCTATCCAAATGTAAGTTTAAATTCAAATTAACTTCGGGTGCAGAGTATAGCGCTCCAGAGAGCATTCCTACGGAATTAGATTCTTGAAAATCGCCGTAAGGGCGATCCGCAGTCAAAGTGATTGGAATTACTCCAAACTAGTGTTAATACACTCCGAACATTAAAGTGAGTATTTCTCCCTTCTAGACTTCCGAGAAATTTTGAGTTTTCATGGATTCTTCGATAAGTAGAAGGAGCTAATTAGTAAGTTATATTTATAGTATGGTTTCTCTCATTAAAATAATGATGTAGTAAATTATATTCCTTTGTGGATATGAATACAATTGGGAGAAATAGCTGAATAGTAGCCGAGCTATACCCAGGTTAATCGAAAGTCGGCGTCGAGGTATGTAAAGCCGATTTCTTTCGGCAAGTTGAATTATTCAGTATAGTAAACCAATATAAATTCCGGTAGAGTATTTTGAAACATTATAGTATCTCGGTATGAATTTTAGAAAGCATGTTAGAATATTGTATCATGTTTAGCATGAAAATTAGTAAATAGCATGAATTCAATGAGAATATTCCAAAAATACTATATCATGTTTTAGTATATGAGATCACATGCAACATGTCGGGAATTATATTATTGTTATCGAATTCGGTATGTATTTTATGCGGTTATTACTATCGGTTGAGACTTAATTTTATTGTTTTGGGTTGGATTATCTAGCTTCCATGACACTTGAGGTTAATAGTTTTATCAACTCGTCCGCTAGAGGGCAGGATCGTCGCTCTATGGAGTGGCATGCGAGTCCTCTGAGGGCAATGGATCCAGTTTTTCCATATTTTGCCTTGGTGGCTTTTATACACCCCCGTCGAGCGCTTGTACCGGGGTGTTGATTTCGAGTCCTCCAGGACTCGGTGTGATTATAGTCGAGGACGGCGGGCCAAGTTGCACCCACGGGATCGGCGGAGTTGCTTATAGTTACTAGGTATGTGGTATGAGCTGGCGGGGGTAAATAGATTGTGTGATTGTACCTTCCGGCTTATGGGGGCCGGGTAAGGTTTACCCATTGTGTTATGTTTTATCATGTTATTTTATTTATGGTTAGATAGACGGTAGGACGCCATGTTGCAGTACGACTCCTACTCTTTTCAAAATAGTTAGGTTAGTCCTAAACCCACTATTCCGGTGGGTTTATTCTGTCTTTCTTATTGCTCCAGTTACTATCGATTTCATTATTTACTTTAAGTTATTTTTAGTTGTTGCTTTGCATACTCGGTGCAGTGGTGCGCGCGCCCGTTTGGGTATTGCATTACTTACTGTAGTGCGCACAAGTGAGGAAGCCAGTCCTCGTAATTCTAGTCGACGCTACGAGCCTTGACTCCTTTCATCGGAACTGGAAAACAGTATACTTTCTTTTGTTTGTACAATATGGGTAGGTCGGGGCTGTCCCGACCATCTTATTATTTCTAGAAACTGCCCGGTGTATATTTTCCACGTGGTTGGTTGTATCGGTCGTGTGAGGTCGTATATGTGTTTTAGTTTATAAGTAACGGTGGTCTTGGGCTTTTACATTCATTTGTTAGTGGTGACCTTCGGTCTAAATCGGTTAGTGTTTGATTGCATTTCTCGAGATGTAACTATAAAACATGTTGGTCTTGTTGGCCTACATAGGATCCCAGTAGTCATCGTTAATTTAGCTATTTATATTTCTTAGAGTTGGCTATAGGCCTTGTCGGTCGGAGGTTGTATTTACAGTAGTTATATAACTTCCGTCGTTTTTCTTGAATCCCAAAGTTAAAGCCATCCTGGCACCGAAGTGCTTAGGCTCAGTTAGTCTAGATCGGGTCCTAGTAGGGCACCGGAGTGCGATCATGCCTCCCAAGGAGGGCGTGACATTAGTCTCTTGTGTGTGCTTATATTAACTACGTATCTAAGCTACATGTTGGTTCAATAGAATAGAGATTTATAATATTGGATACTTACTTGTCTTAAATAAGTAGTTTTCTCTCCACTCTAAGTTGGTTCTAAATTAATTTATATGGTAAACATCTTGCATGATTCATATAGTTTGCATGAATGTTAAGTTTCCACTATCGAATCTAATTTGTTCAATATACATGATTGTGTGTGTATATATTACATGAATTTAAGTATTCTTGCTACCTAATGATCTATTTAACGTTTTATCTCCCAAATTAATATGTCTTAATTTAATCCTCTTATCTCCATTTTGAATAAAAACAAGTTAGAAGGCCCGGAGTATGTCGGCGAAAAGAAATATGGATATCGTCCTAGCTGCTTTGAGAAGGGTACAACTTTGTGTTGGTTGAAGAGTGTCTTCAAAAAAATTTGAGAATGCCACGGAACCAAATCCAAAGCCTATGAAAAATGGGTTAAAGCTAATAAGATGTCGCGATGTTACATTAAGCCTCGATGGAAAATGTTTTTGCAGCATCGGTATTAGTCTATGGGTATTAACTACGACATGCTTTAAAGTCTCAAAGAGATGTTCGGTGAGATAATCATAGTACAAAGTAGACAACCATGAAAGCCCTTTGAATACGAAGATAGTGAAGGATGTTCGCAATCATGTTCATAAGATTATTAGTATTCTTAATGAATTGGAAATCCTTGGAGATAAGATTGATAAGGAATCTAAAGTTGAGATGGTCTTTACTTGAACTTTTTCAGCGAGTTTTCAACAATTTCACTTGAACTATAACTTGAACAAGATGGATGCAAATGCAGAAATTATTGAATAGGCGCAAGTATTTGATCATTATCAAACAACAAGCTCACATTGTGAAAATTAATGTTGAAGAGCTTCTTCTGTAACACCCCAAAAAAATTTCCTAAGACTAGCCTTTAGATTTAAACAGTCATGTTAAAGCGGAAAAAATACCTCGGTACAAGTCATAATACGACTCATACAATCATGATACGAGCTGTACCTAGACTTATAATAGGAGGGTTGGAGGAAACCAGTAAGTGTGATTGGAGGAATCACGAGGAATGCATGTTCGGCTCATACTAAGATAGTACGAGATCATATTGACCGATCGTGGATAAATCAGAGAAATGATCAGGGAAATCATGGGTAACCACACGAGCTATGAGTACGGCTCGTGGTAATATGTTGTCTGGACCGTACACTAAGTTGTGAGTTGAATTATAGGAGTGTTCGGAGGAAATCATGGATAAGTACGACTCGTAGGATGCTTGTACGAATCATAGGAGGCTTTCGTGCAAAACTTCAGAGAAATTGTATAGAGCGGGGTCCTAGCCACAAGTGAAGGCATGGGCGCGTAGGATCATGGTATGACTCGTAGGTTGAGTCGTACCACCTATGAGCGAGAATTTTAAAAGCGGTGCAAAGGGCACTTTTGTAAAAACCCTATTATTTTAAGGCCTAACTACGTCATTTTGAGTGCGTTTGGGAATTAAAGGAGTTGATTGACTATTCCTCATTTTTTATCCAATCCTGATTGAACGTGAGTTCAACGGCTTTCTCGGGCAAGGTCTAAGGTGCTATCCTTCTAAGATCTCCAAGTGTTTCTCAAGGAAATTTTTATTACGGAATGTGGGATTCCGGCAAGGGAATTTCCCTCACCATTGTATCCTAAATTCTTTACGTTAATCTCCTTAACTCCAGCCTACATGCAATATCGAAACTAGGGTATTCCTTTAGATAGCTTATGAATTCCCTTTATTGTATTAATTCTTGAGTTGTTGCCCTGGGTATTACCGGTTGTAATTCATGCTTGGTATTTCATTTTCATACGTATGTATTTTATCCCTAATCTTTAGATGTGATTTGAATGGGACTTTGTATTTGAAAATTTAGATAGATATTGTTTGTCAAGATAGTTCCTTTTAATTTACCAATACTAGTACAAATTCATGATTAGAAGCTAGTCTTTGATTTACTCGTCTCGAGCCCAGTCAACTCGGTGTTCTCTCGAAATGTCAGTGATCAGTTTGACTATTGTTAGTCTTGAGGAACTAAGTAACCTGCTAGTACTAGTTATCAGTTTGTAAGTTGTTCCTTAGGCTACATTTACAATACTTTCGAGATAAAGCAACTCTGATAGGAGTCTTAGAACATACTTTTTTCAAGTCACTTATACTCTCGAGAAAACTTCCAAACAAGTAGTTAGACTTAAATCTTAGGGCATCAGTTTCAAGCTATGAGCCGTTGAGCGTAATTAGAATTTTCGGTGGGAGTAAGACTTAGCACCAAGCGGCCAGGGTTCAACGCACCCAAGTTCCTAGAAATATGTTTTCACCATAAGTTATTAGCCTAAAAGAGCATCATGCGGTGATCACTAGGCTTCAACTACTATGCCACAGCACGATATAGTGGGCCTTCTCAGATAGGGGCATACATCGAGACTCACGTCTGGCTCGTGGTTGCATGTCGTTATAGTTTCTCTCACATTATAGTGTAGTATAGCTCGATCCATTACGAGTCACATTCTCGGTTGATTCAATCCTCTACAATTTAGGATATAAGTATGACCTTCGAATGGTGTGGTACTTATATTATTATCATTTTCGAATGCCGGTATGTATGATTCCAGTCATGATCATTTCATGTTTTGTTAGTTCATCTTACGGAATCTCGGTATCTTTACATTTACTTCATATCTCACTTACTTGAGTACATTCAAGAACTAATGCATACTCTACATATTATGTCGTCTTATGATATAGGCGTGGTTCTTTGTCTCGGCTTATGTCGGTAGTCACTTGTTCGCGGAAGTCGACGAGAGTTCATTGGTGAGCCTCATTTTTTTTTCCGAGGCGGAGTTCCCTTTCCCGGAATTATTATATTTTGATATTTGATTGAACCTTAAAGTTAGGCCCAGGGCTTGTACCGGCAACTCATCGGTTAATAAATGGCTTTAAAACATAGTTAGTAATTCAATATCTTATTGAATGTTTTGTTACTTAAAATATTTTAATCGATTATGTTTGCAAAACTTCCACTTCTGGAATTTCATTCGGTATTGAATTTGTTAGTATGCTATGCTATGGTGCTTAGGGTAAATTGGCCCTAAGTACGTATTTGTGTCCTTGATGTAGACTCGAGTCATGAAAAACTTTGTATCAAAGCTTAGGTCTAGGCTGACCTAGGATGTCACGAAAGCGCATCGAGTAGGTCCTTTTCATGGGTGTGAAGGGCACCACACTTATGATGTGGAGGCTCGTGGAATTTTATGAATTCCCTTTGTTCATGAATCTTATCGTGCGTAGGTTTTAAACCCCCTAAATACATCCTCTTAACTCATGCTCTACCCTTTTCGGATAGTGATTCCTCCAAAAAAGAGGAAACGGAAGGAGGGCTGAAAATGCTAGCAGGCGTGCAAGCCAAGTAGCCCCTTAGGACGACTTGGTGTCCATGCGAGTACAGAGCCACTATTAGGATCTTGCTTCGAAATGACCAACTAGGTCAACGATGAAGCTGTGCTGATCCAACACCAATAGGTCTGCGAGCTGCGGCCGGGTTTTGGGATTTCCACGCGGATGAATCTGACCTCATAGGTCTAAGGTAGAAGATACTAGTAGAACTTTGTAGGCGAATGAAAATCACCCAAATCATGGGTGTCATATCTCTGAAGAAGTCGTGATTTGGGCGCCTATCAGTGAAAGGGGTGTCTCATATTTGGTACAAATAGTGGAAGAACTAAGGAAAGATGGAGCGGAGTGCGGTGGAATGGGAAGAATTCATTACAACCTTTTTAGATAGGTTCTTTCCTCGAAAGTGAGGGAATCCAAAGCTACCGAGTTCATGAACTTGAGACGGAGCAACATGACAGTGGAGGAGTATTACTAAGTTCACTAGTTTGTTTAGATATGCTCAATAGTTGTTGAGTTGAGGACTCGCGTGCTAAGTTTGTTAATGTAGCTCAGTTGCTTGAGGCTGCGGAACAACTGCTCATCAATGATATTATAGACACTCTTCGGTCTCATCATTAATGCCATGAATGAATATACTTGAAAAGTTGAAGGAAAAAAAGGGAGTAAACGGGCCGGGAAGGCGGGTTAGTTCGGGTACTCCCGATAGAGGTCGGAGTGGTAGTAATCGCCACCGGTAGTAGGATGCCACGTTACTAGGTGCGACTCCTACTCCTTTCAAAATAGTTAAGGTTAGTCTAACTCTATTCAATTCGGTTTGATGCAATCTTTCTTATTGCTCCAGTTACTATCGGTTTCATTATTTACTTTAAGTTATTTTTACTTGTTTCTTTGCATACTCGGTACCGGTGGTGCGACGCCCATTACAGGGTGCACGTACTTGCACTGCGGGTGCACACGAGATGAGGAAGCCGAGATCCCTCGTAGTTCCAGTCGCGTTCGAGCCTTCGGCCTCCTTTCATCCGGAACTGGAAAACGAGTGTACTTTCTTTTGTTTGTACGGTATGGGTAGGGCGGGGCCTGTCCCGACCATCTTATTATTTCTAGAAGGCTTGCATATTGTATATTTTCCACAGTAGTTGGTGTATCGGTCGTGTGAGGTCGTATATGTGTTTTAGTTTATAAGTAACGGCCGTGTGGGGCCTTGTTCATTAGCTAGTTGGTGACCTTGTCGGTCACAAATCAGTTAGTGTTTGATTGCATTTCTCAGATGTAACTATACAACATGGTGGCCTTTTTGGCCCGCATAGGATCCCGAGGTAGTCGATCGTTACATTTAGCTGTTTATATTTCTTAGAGAGTTGGCTATAGGCCTTGTGGTGGAGGTTGTATTTACCAGTAGTTATATAGCCCCGTCGTTTTCTTGAATCCCAAGAGATTAAGCCATCTGGCACCGGAAGTACTTAGGCTCAGTTGATGGCGGAGTTCGAGTCCTAGTAGGGCACCGGGTGACCATGCCTCCCAAGGCGGGCGTGACATTAGTCTCTTATTATTAACTTATATTAGCTACGTATGCAGCTCATGTTGGTTCAATAGAATAGAGATTTATAATATTAGTTATGTAAATAGCGAGTTTTCTCTCCATCTAAGTTTAGTTTCCTAAGTATTTATAGGTAAACATCTTGCATGATTCATATAGTTTGCATGAATGTTAAGTTTCCCTACTCGAATCTAAGTACATTCATATACATGATTGTGTGTATTATATATTTACACATGTATTTAAGTATTCTTACTACATGCCTAATGATCTATTTAATGTTTATCTCCAAATTAATATTTCTTAATATAATCCCTCTTATCTCCATTTTGAATCAAACAAGTTAGAGGCACAGATTATTCGACCAAAAAATAAATATGGATACGTCCTAGCTATTTGAAGGTACAATTTTTGTGTTGGTTGAAGAGTGTCCTAAAAAATGTAGAATACCAAGAACCAAATCAAAGCCTATGAAAAAATGGGTTAAAGCTAATGAGATGTGCAACATCGGTAATTACATGGAGTGTGCTTACGACATGCTTTAAAGTCTCAAAGATGTTCGGTGAGCATAATCATAATACAACGAGACATCCATGAAAGCCCTTTGAATACGAAGATGACTGAAGGATCATTCGTGAGAAATCATGTTCATAAGATTATTAGTATTCTTAATGAATTGGAAATCGTTGGAGCTAAGATTGATAAGGAATGCGAAGTTGAGATGGTCACTGGACTTTCGGCAGGTTTTCAACAATTTCCTTTGAACTATAACTTGAACAAGATGGATCTGTCTCTAGAGAAATTATTGAATAGGCGCAAGGGTGAGTCCGTATCAAGCTGACAAACTCTATTGTGGAAATTAATGTTGAGAGAGCTTCTTCTACGTAACACCCCAAAAATTTCTTTCGAGACTAGCCTTTAGATTTAAACTTGATCATGTAGAAAGCGAAAAAAAATACCTCAATACAAGTCACAATAAACTCATACAATCATGATACGAGCTATACCTAGACTTATAATAGGAGGGTTGGAGGAAACCAGTAAGTGTGATTGGAGGAATCACAGTAATGGTACAACTCATACCGGGATAGTACGAGATCATATTGACGATGCATTGAATGTTTGAAAATGATCGAGAAATCATAGGTAACCACAAGCCATAGTACGACTCGTGGTATGTTGAGTACGGACCGTACACTAAGTCGTGAGTTGAGTATAGGAGTGTTCAGAGGAAATCATGGATCGAGATACGACTCGTAGGATGCTTGTACGAATGACGGTTAGTGTAAAACTTGAGAGAAATAGTATAGAAACGAGGTCCCTAGCCATGGGCCGTAGGATCATGTGGCTCGTAAGTTGAGTCGTACCACCTATCGAGCGAGAATTTTTAAAAAAGATTGCAAGGGCACTTTTGTAAAACCCTATTATTTTAAGGCTAACTTTCGTCATTTTGAGTCGTTTAGAGGGGAATTAAAGGAGTTGATTGACTATCCACTCTCATTTTTATCTCAATCCTCGAGATTGAAAGCGTGCTTGATTCAAAACGGCTTTCCTAGATACAAGGTTGCTATCCTTCTAAGATCTCCAAGTGTTTCTCAAGGAAATTTTTATTACGGGAATGTGGTTGACAGGGAATTTCCTCACCGTATCCTAAATTCTTTACTGCATGTCTCCTTAACTCCAACCTTTTTGTACAATATAGAAACTAGGGTATTCCTTTAGATTGCTTATGAATTCCTTTATTGTGATAATTCTTGAGTTGTTCTAGATTATTACCGGTTGTAATTCATGCTTGGTATTTCATTTCATACGGTATGTATTTTATCCCTAATCTTTAGATGTGATTCGAGTGGGACTTGAATATTTGAAATTTAGACTACGAATATTGTTTGTCAAGATAGTTCCTTTTAATTTACCAATACTAGTATAAATTCATGATTAAAAACTTGTCTTTGATTTACTCAGTCTCGAGCCCGATCAACACTCGGTGTTCTAAAGAAATGTCTTGTGATGTAGTGACTATTGTTGTCTTGAGGAACTAAGTAACCTCACTAGTACTAGTTATCGGTTGTAAGTTGTTCCTTAGGTATTACAATACTTTGAGATAAAGCAACTCATTAAGTCTTAGAACAGCACTTTTTCAAGTCTTTATATATGAAGGCTTCCAGAGCAAGTAGTTCGGCTTGAAATGTGCAGGGCATCGGTTTCAAGCTATGAGCCAAGTTAGACGTAATTAAATTTTTGGTGGGAGTAAGACTTAGCACCCAGCAGGCTGGGGTTCCAACACACCCGGAGTTCCTAGAAATATGTTTCCACCATAAGTTATTAGCCTAAAAAAAGAGCATCATACGGTGATCACCCGGCTCAACTACTATGCCTGGCATGGTATAGTGGGCCTTCTGCGATAGGGGTATACATCGAGACTCACGTCTAGCTCGCGTGGTTACATGTAAAGTGCCATTTCTCTCACATTATAGTGTAGTACTAGCTCGGTCCATTACAGTCACATTCTCCGGTTCAGTGCAATCCTCTACAATTTAGGATATAAGTATGACCTTGAATAGTTATTAGTACTTATATTATTATTAGATTTTAGAATACTTTTAGGTATGTATGATTCCAGTCATGATCATTTCATGTTTTGTTAGTTCATCTTCACAGAGAATCTCGGTATCTTTACATTTACTTCATATCTCACTTACTTAGTACATTCAAAGGCTAATGCATACTCTCTATATTGTATCGTCTTATGATATAGCGCGGAGTTCTTGTGCCATTTATCGTCGGTAGTCGCATTCGTGAGCTCCCGGCCGGGTTGTTGTTGAGGCCTCATTTTCCGAGTAGGAGTTCCCTTTCTAGATTATTATATTTTGATATTTGATTGAGACCTTAAAGTTAGGCGGGGGCTTGTACCGGCAACTCATCGATTCTTAAATGGCTTTAAAAACGAGTTAGTAATTCAATATCTTATCAAATATTTTGTTGTAAGTATTTTAATCGGTTATGTGTACGAAACTTCCAACTTCTAGATTTCATTACGGTATTGAAATTTCAATAGTATGCTATGCCATGGTTAGCTTAGGGTAAATTGTGGCCCTAAGTCTTGTGTTGTGTCCCATGATGTAGACTCGGGTCATGAAAAACTTTGTATCAAAGCATTAGGTCTAGACTGTCATAGGATGTCTTAAGCGCGTCAAATAGAGTCCTTTTCACGTGTGTGATGGGCATCACACTTATGATGTGGAGGCTACGTGGAATTTTTGAAGAATTCCCTTTGTTCATGAATCTTATCGGTAGCGAGTTTTAAACTCTAATACATCCTCTTAACACAAGTATACACTTACTTTTTGAATAGTGATCCTCCAAAAAAAGAGAAAATGGATGGAGGGTAAAAAATGCTAGCAGGCCCAGCCCCACCAGCCCCCGCAGCCCCTTAGGACAACTAGGTGTCCCATGCGGAATTTTAGGCCGCTATTTAGATGCGCTCTGGAAATGACCAGCTAGGTTAACTTGATGGATTGTGCTACCGGTCCAACACCAATAGGTGCACTGCAGTTTGCAACCGGGGTTTGGGATTTCCACGCGGATGAATCCCCCGGCCTCTCATGAGTCTAAGGTAGAAGAATACGTAGGAAGACTTTGTGGAAGAATAAAGAAAATCACCCAAATCATGGGTGTCATATCTCTGATGTTGATTTGGTGCCTATCGGTGAAAAGGAGTCCATCTCATATTTGGTACAAATAGTGGGAAGGAGCTAAGGGAGAAGAATGGAGCAGTGCGGTGGAATGGGAAAATTCATTCTGACCTTTCTATATAGGTTCCTTCCTCGAGAATTGAGGAATCCAAAGCCTCACAGGTTCATGAACTTGAGACGAGGGGGAACAACATAACGGTGGAGGAGTATTCCAGCGCTGAGTTCACTAAAAAAATTTGTGTGGATATGCTCCAAAAAATAGTTGTTGGCGAGGGCTCGCATGCTAAAAGTTTGTTAATGGTATCGGATTTGGCACCGAGAAGGGCTGCAGGACAACTATGCTCATCAATGATATAGACCTCACATAGTCTCATCATTAATGCCCGACGGATAGATGCGAAAAGTTGAAAGACATAGATAGAGAGAGTAAACGGGCCGAGAGCCAGGTTAGTTCGAAATCTTACCAATAGAGTCGGTGGTAGTGATCGCCACCGGCGTAGTGACGGCCTCCGGCACCTTCTTCGGCTAGCACTCTGTTCTCCGAGGAGCCACCAAAGATAGGAGGGGGTGTGACATCGAGACTCCCTGATCTAGAGTCATATCTCCAACGTAGCACTTTTCGTATGTCCCTAAGTGTGGTAAAAGTCACTACGAGTGTCATATGGGCAAAGAGGGTTGTTTAGGTTTGTGGCAGTACACGTCATAGGTTGAGAGAAGTGGTGGTAGTAGGATGGAGTAAAAGGCCCGAGTCTTTACGTGGCAACCGACAGGTTGCCCGGCTCAACCAGGAACTACATCAAGTACGGGTGGTGAGTAAATGCTTAAAATCGTTCTATGCTCTATCTTCTAGGAAGATCGGAGAACTCATTGGATGTAGTTACGGGTATGTGCGCCTTTTTCCATATTGATGTATATGCTTTACTAGATCCATGAGCCACACTTTCCTTTGTGACTCCTTATACTACAATCTCGCTTGATGTTAGTCGAGGAATTCTCTTCGAACCATTTTAGTCACTAACTTACAGATTTGGTGATCGGTTATAGCAGTCAAATATACGAAAATTGTCCGAGTTTCAGTCTTTAGTAAAGTCAATTTAGTCGATCTAGTAGAGCTAGACATGTTCGACTTAGACCTTATCCTTGGTATGGACTGGTTTCATTCTTGTTATGCTTTAATTCGATTGCGGGACTAGGGTTGTGGGTTTCAATTTCCAAATGAACCCCGATCTTAGAGTGGAAGGAGTAGTACTTTATATGAGGTCATTTCATTTCGTCCCTTTAGGCCAAGAAAATGATTGCCAAAGGGTACATCTATCACTTAGTTAGGGTCAAAAATTTCAGTTTCGAGACCCCGACACTCCATTCGCTCCCAGTGTTGAATGAGTTTCCTGATGTTTTTCTTGAAGACCTCCACAGGTTTCTCCCGGCGAGGAAATAGACTTTGGCATAAATCTTCTTCCCCATGCAACCCATCTCTATTCCTTCATATAAAAATGGCTCTAGTTGAGCTTAGAAGTGAAGGAGCAGTTGAAAGACCTCTAGATAAGGACTTCATCGAGCCAATGTCTCCGTAGGGTTCCCCGATTTTATTCATGTAGCAAAAGGAAAGGCGGTACACTCCAAAAAATGTGCATCGACTACCGTCAACGGAACAAGAGATTACAGTCAAGAAAAAGATATCCTCTACCTAGTATTAATGACTTATTTGATCGGCTTCATAGAGCTAGTTGTTTACCCAAGATAGATCTCAACGGGATACCACGGCTCAAGGTCGGCGACATTCTAAAAATGGCCTTCATAACATGATATGGTCACTATGAATTTGTGGTTATGTCATTTGGACACTCAATTCTCCTGTAGCCTTTATGGATCTGATAGAACAAGGTATTCCAAGTCGTACATAGACATGTTCATCATTGTCTTTATAGATGACATTACGTTTTCCTCTAGAACAAATGAGGAGCGTCACAGACATTTGAAATAGTTCTACGAGACTCTCAAGGACCGCCGGTTATATGCCAAGTTCAGCAGAAGTGTGAATTACAGTAAAAATCAATTACCTTTCTCGGTCATATGTTCTCTAGACAAGGTATTCGGGTGGATCTCGAAGAGGAATGCTTGACCGATTAATAGTGGCCAAGACCAACCTCTCAGATAGACATCGGGAGTTTCTTGGGTCTAGGCCCGACTATTAAAGATGGTTTGTTGAAGAGGATTCTCCATTGCCTCCCCTTTGACATAATTGACTCAGAAAAAGGAGAAGTTTTAGTAGTCTGGTGAATGTGATAAGATTTTTCAGGAGTTGAAGACTCAACTCGATGCAATTGATTCGACTACGCTAGAAGGAGTTCGAAAAGTTTGTGGTCTATTTTGATGCCTCTAGAGAGTGGACCTCGGTTGTGTTCTAATGCGGCATCACAAAGTCATAGCTTATGCCTCCGGCAGCTCAAGGTTCATGAGAAGAACTATCTAGCTCATGATCTTGAGTTGGCGGCTGACAGTGTTCGCGCAAAGATTGAAGGCATTATCTCTACGGAGTTCATGTGGATGTTTTCAACAGTCACAAGAGTCTTTAGTATGTGTTCGGTGGAAGGATTTAGTTTTCGTCGGAAAAGATGGGTAGGATTATTGAAGGTCATGACATGAGTGTGTTGTATCACCCAGGCAAGGCCAATGTAGTGGTTGATGCCCTCAACAGGATGTCTATAGGAAGTGTTTCTCAAGTCGAAGAAGGTAAAAATGAGTTGGTAAAGGACATCCACGGGTTGTCTCGGTTAAGAATCTAGCTAGTTGATTCAGGCGATGGTGGAGTGATAATCGAGTGGGTCGAAATCTTCACTAGTAGTAGAGGTTAAGTCAAAATAGGATGAAGAGCCCATTCTAGGAAGTTGATGGAGGCAGTTTTAAGAAACAAGGTGGAAGCATTCTCCAAAGGGGGAGATGGTGCGCTTCGTTACCGAGGGGAAGGTTGTGTGTCCCCGAGGTGGACGATTTGAGGCAATGGATACTAATGAAAGCTCACAACTCTAGGTATTCTATCCACCCATGTTCCACCAAAATGTATTGTGATCTAAGGAAAATCTATTGATGGAATGGAATGAAGAAGGACATTGCGAGAATACGTGACTAAGTGTCCAAATTGCCAACAATTTAAGTTGAACATTAGAGACCTAGAGGCATGACTCAAGATATTGGTATACCTTCTTGTAAGTGGAAGAAGTGGACATGGACTGTCACGAGTTTACCTCGCCTTCGCCAACAACATGACTCCATTTGGGTGGTCGTAGGCAGGATGACTAAGTCAGCATTTCCTACCAATTAGCACTCTGAGTTCAACGGAAGTTATGCTAGGCTATACATCTAGGGATTAGTCGGAGCGCATGGAGTTTCACTTATCTATCATCTCGAATAGGGATACTCGGTTCACCTCGCACTTTTGGAAGTCATTCCAAAAGGACTTGAGTACTTAGGAAAAGCTCAACACAACTTTTCATCCACGAAGGATGGCCAAGTTGAGCAAACTATCTGGAACTTTAGAAGATATATTAAAGGCTTGCGTGGCCAGGCTTCAAGGGCGGTTGGGATGATCATACCTCTCATTGAGTTTGCATATAACAACGCTATTATTCAAGTATTGAGTTATTTCTTCAAGACTTTACAGTAGATGCAGATACTCTCTCTTTGTTTTGAGATGGTATTATAACAGTCTAATTAATTACTATGACTACTTTAAAAAATTTCAAATTATATGGAAAAATTTTGATAATAAGCTTAGCGGCGAAATCATATATGATCTGAGAAGGAGGTGAGCTCAAGTGATGCGTTGCAGTACATACTGAAAGCTCTTCTTTACCAGAAGATGATGAATTGGGAAAAAAAAACTCAAATACGGAGTGTGTATAAACATGGCAGAATCTGAAGCATTGGCAATGTGGCTTATGAGGGTGAGTTGCCTACGGAGATAGCATCGGTGCACCGAGAATTTCATGTGTCCATGTTAAAGAAATGATTCGTATTTTAACCTCAATAGTGCCTCTAAAAGAGTGTTTGTGTGAAGGAAAGCCTCTCTTACGAAGAAGTTCCGATTGAGATCTAGGCCAGTGGTTCGTAAGTGAGAAATAAGGAGGTCGCTTAAGTAAAGTCTTATGGAGGAGCCAACTAGTTGAGAGAGCTACATGGGAAGCTATAGCGAACATGATGGCTAAATACCCTCATTTATTTCCTTCCAATGCATCCTTGAGAATCGGTATTAAGTCCCTCCCTCGGTACTCTATTCGAGTTCCATACTTGTTAGACCTATTCATGTTTGAAATGTGCACCACTAGTTGCTATAAGACAAGTTAGTATGTTTATTTCGATTTGGAGTCGAGTCACTCCTTTAGTAGTCGAGATGATAGTTTTCGGTGCGAATATCGGCTCTTTTCCCTAGTCTTTCAATTTATTTATCCTTCCTTCGAGGAGGAATGTTTCTAAGGGAGATATTGTAACACCCCAGAGAGAAATTTATTAAGACTAGCCTTTAGTTTTAAAACTTGATCATGCGAAAAGCGAAAAAAAGACCTTAGTATGAGTCACCGGTACGACTCGTATAATCATGGTATGAGTCGCACCTAGACAAGTAGCAGGAGGGTTGGAGGAAAGCTTGATGAAAGTGTGATTAAGAATCATGAGTTCATATTACAACTTGTACGGAGTAAATTTATGGATCACTCTTGACCGGTCGTGGATAAGTAAGTTCATAGAAATGATCAGGGAAATCATGGGTAACCACAAGTCATGATACGACTCGTGGTATGTTGGTATAGAATCGTACACTAAGTGGTAGGTTGAATTAGAGGAGTGTTCAAGAAATCATGGACCGAGTGCATTACAGTAGATGCTTGTACGAACCGTAGGAGGCTTCTATGAAAACTTCATAGAAATGATATGGAGAAGGTTCCTAACCATGAGTGAAGGTACAGCCAGTAGAATCTGATGCGACTCATAGGTTGAGTTAGACCACTGTCCGGGTAATTTTTAAAACGTTTCGGGGGCACTTTTGTAAAAGCATATTCTGGGTATTATAAGTTGTAATTCATGCTTGCTATTTCATTTCATATAATATATATTTTAGCCCTAATCTTTAGACGTGATTTGAATATGACTTTCATATTTAAGAATTCAGACATGAATATTATTTGTCGACATAGTTCCTTTTAATTTGCAATATTAGTACAAATTCATGATTAGAAGTTAGTCATTGATTTACTCGAACTCGGAAGACTCAATCAACTTTTCAGTGTTCTATAGGAAATGTCAGCTGATCAATTTGACCATTGTTGGTCTTGAGGAACTCGGTAACCTCACTAGTACCGGTTATTAGTCTCGAGTACTTCCAGACAAGTAGTTATGACTTAAGTTTTAGGGCATCGGTTTCAAGCTATCGGCCAAGTTAGAGGGAAATTAGAACTTCCGGTAGAGAAGGAGAACTTAGCGCGAGTGGCCAGGGTTCAATGCACTCGTTCCTAGAACCCCTACATTGCCACATGTAATACCCCAAAGCCCAAAGATCGGACCCGGGGGTTGAAACGGAGAAAGCAAAATTCTCTTGCGGGTCACAAAATAGGTAATTAAGCGACGATGAGAAGACCCGCGAGTCGTGGTGTTGGACTTGAGTTGGAAATGATGAAGTAGGGTGAACTAGACAATTGTTCCTACCATTGCCCGCTAGGGCCAAATTCGTGCAAGCTTCATGATTGTTGCTAAATATGAAAGGGGTGTTTAGTGAGATCATGCGGCGGATGACACCAGCACGCACCTAATGAGCTTGTGAGACCACAAAGGCATTACGGGTTGCAGGAGTAAGCCCAGCGTGCAATGGCTCGAGACTCTTCCCTTTTCCTCTATCAAGGAAGCTACTTTGTGGTTATTGGAGTTGCCCATGACTCCATGTAACCAAGCTTGCAAAAACTTAAGCGAGCCTTACAAATTTACTTTCCCCATCCAGTATGTTGCCATTTGAAAAGATGATATCTATAATTTTACCGACAGATCAAAATGAGCGCTTCATGAAACTTGGTTGAGATTCAAAAAGAAGTTGACTAAGTGCTAACCACAAATCCCGAGATGATAGTTTGTTGGAAATTTTCGAGTCTCTGGGACAATAGAACCAAAGGTGTATCGAATCACGATAGATGGAGGAGCATTGATGAGTCACACACAGGGCAAGCTACCACCATTCTTGATAGGAGTAACTAAGACAAGCCGGTCAGGCATACGAGGGCGGTGCGGTAAGCGGCACATATGTTGTTGGTGTATTTGCGGACCAACAAAAGAAAAGAAGAGACGCGACTAGGGATTTGGCTCACGTGTATATCATTGGACTTCTTGCGACAAAAAGAATATTATGGGAGTTTGGGGCAAAACAAATTGACTGAGTGAAGTACTCAAGGAAGGAGCAAGGAGGCGATCCACTCGGATTCTCCAGAGGAGGCAAACTTTTTGGATAGCCATGTGGCGGGGTTTCCAAACAAATGCCCAAGCTGTCCTGGACAAGACAATTGGCGCCAAGGTTTTGGAAATCAAGGTCGGAACAGTATGAAAGATAACTTCTGATAGAAACAGTTCGGGACGGGGCCAGGGTCATAAGTACAAAGGTGATTGGAGGCGCAATGATGGTTGTGCCAATAGCGGCCACAAATTCTATATTCCTCCCAATGCACGAAGGGGAGCAAGGCAATCAAAGTTGGAGAGCATGATAGCCGAGATGTTGAAAGAAGGTGAGGTCACGATGATCATTTGAAGGAGATCCCAGGTGATTTTTTTCAAGTATGAGTCAAAGGTGGAATCTCGTACTACCGCCATCAAAGAAAATGGAACATAACTTGGGCAAGCTGTCATCAATGAACCCCCTGGGCAAAGGTACCTTTTCCTGGCAACACCATCCATCGAAGAACGATGCACATTGTATGCTTGATATTTAGGAGTGGTAAAACCACGTTGGCCCCATTTCTGTTGAGTTGAATGGAAGAAAGAGAGCATAATAGAGGATGACATCAAGTGCTAAAGAAAGAGACTGGTAATTGCAAGAGGCCCCAGGAAGTGAGAAGAAACTGCCAAGGATCAAGGGGCAATGCAAGTGCAAAAAGCTATCCACAACGACCACCACCACTATTCCCCCAAAGGATGAAGAAGAAGGTGGAGAATGGTGAGTTCGGAAATTCCTTTCAATGCCCAAGCGAATTTAAATACGTGAACATACCATTGGTCGAAGCATTAGAGAAGATGCCGAGGTATGCTAACTTCATGAAGGACCTAGTGACAAGAAGTGATACGCGAGCTATGAGCCTATTGACAATGTGCATCACTATAGTGCATATCACCCAGGAATGCTTAGCACAGAAAAAGAGGAGGACTGGAGTGCCTTCACTTTTCACACCATGTATGATTAGCAATGTTGAGTTCGCATAAGGCAATGCGGTGGGAGCTAGCATTAATTTGAAGTTCCCTTGGTTGTATTCAGAAGTTGGATTGGGAACTCCTACACCCGGCCAACATGCGGCTCCGTGTGACAAAATAGTTAAGCGATTAGGGACCTGATTGATGTTGCCATCAAGGTAGATAAATTTATATTCCCGATAGACTTTGTGATTTTAGTTGCGAGGTTGATAATGAGTGCCATAATTTTGGGCGACCATTCCTTGCGATCGGAGAGCTCTAGTAGAAGTACAAGCTAGCTTGTTGATGTTTAGGTGAATCAAGAGGAGGTCACATTCAACATCGCAAGACAATTAACAACCCAAGAATTTAGTGTGATCTTAGCATTGGAGGATGAGTATGAATCATGGCGAATTTTGAGTAGTCGACGATTTGCGTCATGCCGCAACGTTAAATCGAGCATTTCTTGGGGAGAAGCGGCTAAGTTGTGGGCTGAGTGATCCCGAGTAACCAACCTACCTACGTCATGCTTTGCAATGTTAAATCAAGCGCGTTCTTGAGAAGGCAACCCAGTTATTGAACTAATGTATGCTCGGTGTGCGGGGAAAATTAGAAAACGGGAGGATGATACATCATTTTGCTAACGGCTCTGTTACGACCCATGTGAGATCACATGGGTGGGCAGCAGCAGTCGTGGTGAGGTTCCAAGCAAAAATATTCCAAGCCACACAGACCTCACTGATTCATCCTGGTCCATATCTCATGGTACGAGTCTTAGGTGGATATCATTGTAGTCGTCAGGTAAACAACAGTTGCCCTTATGGTCAAAGGACGAGCCGTAGGACCTTACTACAACTCATGGTACGAGGTCTGACGAGTCAAAATAACCCGATTCGATCGATTTTATAATGCAGCTCTACCTATTTAAACTTCAAATTACACTCTTCTCCCAATCACCACAAACCCGAATGACTCTTCCCCACACAGCTTCTCATCACCAAGGAATCAAGAAAAATCCTTGCTCAACTACTGCGAAGCCACTGAAGTTAATTTCCGATACATGGAACAACAAACAAATAAGTATTCCACTTTGAATTTCTTCAATCACTCATGAATAAAAGTGGAAGGGGACGAAACTCAAGCCCTTGTGAGTCGACTAGGATACTCGAAAAAAATGGGTTCAAAAGGAAATATAATTGTATTAGGTTGAAAGCGCTGATACTCATGAAAACTTAAATGAATGTTGATTGTTGGAGTTGAGTTTGTAACTTCAATTTTTTTGAGTTATAGACTACGGGTTATGTATGGATAAAGAGAAAGGGAGGGGAGTTAAGCACTATTAAAATGAGTTTGAAACATGCCTAAGCAGAAATTGTAAAATTTTAAAATGTGACAAAAAGAACCAATGCACGCTAAGAAAACAAAAAATGCTGAGTCGGAAAGGATACAGTGCAGTACGGATTGTAGTTGGAGCACTACAAGTCATGCGAGCACTCGTACCAAAAACTAAAACAATGTCACCTGAGAAAATCTCTCGGTACGACTCGTGGGAATCGAGCCTACGGGTCATACCATGAGTCGTAAAAAAATTAGAGAGAGGAACATTAAGTGGAGCTCGTCGGCGACTCAATGTACGGACGGTACCTTCATGGTGCGAGTCGTACCTTCGGGAGTCGTATTTTTGAACTCTTTCAGAGTCTCAGGACCTCCTACGAGTTGTACCTTCATGGTATGACTCGTGCAGTGACTCCTTGATGAAAAGCTTCAACCTTCTTTTCTAATTTCTTTATTTTTAAAAATGGAATTCTAACTTCTTTTTCTATAGGTACAATGACATACAAACGCAGGGAAGACAAACCAAAAGCCCAAAAGGAGATTGATTGATGAACGTGACTCGAAGTACGACAAGGTCGGAGACTCACCTAGTGGTTCGATGGATGAGTATCAAATGAGCACCTCGAACACCGATGGAACGAGAACCACTACGGCAGAGCAAAGGCCCAAGTTGGAAGCAACCACTACCACATTTGCTCGAGCTCTTCGATGCAGAAGGGAGTTGAGAGATGTCAAATCGAGGAGCGACTCCATCTTGAAGAAGGGTCACGAGAGACACGAGTGAAGAGGAAAATGGCAGTGATGGGTCATAAAGAAGAGGCTTCTTTGTTGTTGCCACAAGAGCGGGCCCCTCGGGAAAATCGTACAATCCGGTGAAGAGTCTTAGGGAGCCAAAGAAATCTATGAACAAGGCATCTCTCTCACAACCAAAAAATAAGACACGAAAGAGCATTAAAGAAGCTGCGGATCCTCAGGCCTGGTTGATGAATAGGGTGAGGAGATGAAGCCAATTTTTAGCTTCTATGGTTTTTGAGTGGATGGCCAAAAGCTTCTTGTAATACCCACGAAAGAAACATAGTTAGAGTTCTATGCCCAGCTACTTGGCCACCATGGAGGTAAGAAGAAGCGGAAAATAAGGCTAGCCTCATACGGGGTGTTATGGTCGAGGTACGAGTTGATATATCCCAGCCGAGACCATTACTCGGTGTTGTACGGCCCACAGTTCTTGCCTACCGGGATGATGAGAATATGATTCTGAGTGGAGACAATAAAAGCAGATTATATCCTTGAGTGTGCAGGAACGACAGAGGCAGCAATGGCTAGCGAGGTGATTGTGATAATAAGGATGGCGAATGGTTACGGGTGACGAGTGACAGGGAATTCATTGAACTTCATTGCAAAAGCACATTGGATGCTAGTGCGCCCATCGGATTTAGCACCTACGGTCAATGACAACACATTGAGTGTTGGTAGAGCGGCTTTGGTTGCATGCCTCATGTCTCGTTACCCCATCAATATTTCGAGGATCACAGTCGATGAGATACAAGATCGGGCAGTGGGAGTAAGCACTACTATACAACTCCCAAGTCTTGTATTTAGATTATGTATGGAGGCAGAAGTTCCACGAGGTGATGGGCGGTTGATTGGAGGGCAAGGATTGCGAATATAGGCCTTATCCGGGATAGAGATGAACTCATTAGCGAGATCCAAGATTCCCACGGCTATCCCGGCAGCCGGCCCGGCGGGGATGTGGTGAATGTCATTTAGTTTTTTTCAACATGGGTAGTTTTGTTAAGCTATGTATAAACGAGGCAATTGAGGTGAAAATAGTTCATGTACCATATGAGAGTGAAGTACATATTAGTAGTTCGGTATTGTGTTGTAGTTCTAGAACTTTCACGGTTGGTCTGTATAGACCCAGGATGGTTAGTTAGGATATGATCATAGGTCATTGTTTGTTTAGCTCACTTTAGCCTATATTTCCATACCAAAAGTTGCGTGATCCCTTGTTCCCAAGTTTGAGCCTTAATAGCACGATGTTTCTTTGATTTACCAATTAACCTTACCCATTTTTTGTAATGAACTTTGTTTTATGCCCTGGTCTTTCCTTGGATATTGTGAACCTCAACATAAGCAAAATGCTTAAGTTGAGGGTGGCTAAACCAGGGGTGCACAAAAGGTGGGAATGGAAGAAAGGAAAGAAAAGAAAGAAAAGAAAAGAGCGGTGGAAAATGAGGTGTGGTGAGATGAAAAGAAAAGGATGAAAAATGATGTAAATGTTGAAAAATAAAGCTCAAAGAAATTTTGAAAAAGCTAAAAAAAAAGTGAAAACTCACCACACCCATTACGAAATGTGAATAAAAAAGGAGAAAAAGGGAAGAGAATGAAAGAATAAAAGGGTGAATTAGGTGAATGAATTGTAGCCAATGTATGTCGTGCGAAAGGAATACTCACTTATAAAATCTTCCATCTTTATCATGTCCCGACTGTGTACATTACAAGCCATACCAAGTCCTATAATGATCTTAACTCAACCATCTTTGAAAAAACCAAAGCGAGAGAAAATAAGGGCAAGATTATGGTATCGACACATAATACTTGTAACTTCTTTGGCAGTGAGTGCTTTACTTTTTAGTCTCATGCTATGTTTGGTAATTCATATCTAAGAGGACTTTATTTGAGTGAGGGTACATGGATTATGTTTGCTTTCACTCTTTGGTTTGTGTTAAAAACATTAGTGATGACTTAATTGCCTGTTGTAGCTAGATGACATGTCTTGATCCTTGTTTACTGATGTTTTGAGGTCGTTTGTAGTATATTAGGCTGCTTTGTGGTTCCATGAGAAGGGTCAATAGAGTGTGTATAGAAAATGCGGAGTTTGTTTGAGTATTGGCTATAGTATCTTAAGTCTATTTTCTAGTTGAGCATCGTGTTCTAGTTTTCTTTTCTTTGCACGAGGGCGTGCGAAAGCCCTGTGTTGTGGGTGTTGATGTGTTGTGGATTTGCGGCACATTCGCGCTCAAAAGTACGAAAACGGCATGGACTTAGGTGTATATATGTGGATATGAGTCTTTTCCTTTGTTATAGGATAAACAGGTGTTGGAACTAAAAATTGCAAAGATATCTTAAAAGTGCAAAATGAGCAAAAGTGCGAGACCATAGTCACGGATTGTAGGAAGGACCTATGAGTGGAATGTGATGGGCGTGAGAAGTTGCTGAAAATTGAGGCGGCAGATGCGACCTGAGAGTGAACCATGATTTGTAGCGGTATGCAGTCGTGATGAAATCCATAAGAATTGCATGCAGTCGCTCCTTCTACCACAAGAATAAAGTACGACAGTAAGATGAAGGTACGAATCGTACCATTCTAGTCGTGATGAACTTCGAGAAAAACTTCAATTATCTCTCTTTCAAAATAAGGAGATTGAGTACGAGTTGTGAGTTTATGAGTACGAGTCCTTTTGAATCCAATAGTTAGCCAAAATTTGACTAGGCTGAGATTGTACGAGAGGAAGCTCTTTGGTCATAGGGAGCATGCTATAGATCGTAGGTTGAGTCGTGGCAGCGTGATAATTATGGAAATTCACCTGGCGGCTTAGGAAAAAGATTCTTGTAATACGTATAAAATGTTTAGGTTTTATTTTTATGAGGAGGATGTTAGTTTGATAGTTTTAGAGAGCAGAAACCTTAAGAAAGAGAGAGAATTGAGTTGTTTCTTAACTTGTGATCAACATTCTTGTGATCAACTTGTTCTTGAATTCATCTTGTTCTTGCTACTTGTTTTTCAAGATTTTTGTGGAGTAATTGAAGGAAGTGTTTTTCTCAATCATTATTGTAAATATTGATTTTTATTCTTAATGATTAATGCAAATCACAACCTCACAACTATGAGAGGCTAAAACCTCCATAACTAGGGTTGTGGGAACCATGGTGAATTAACAAGCTAGGGTTACACAAAGTGATCTTAAAACGAATACAAACACTTATATTGTATTCTCTTCATGCTTAAACGTTTCTTAATGGTGTGCAACGTTAGGACATGCCCGAATTCTTTACTTGCTTTAGTCGAAGAGGTAGAGATAAGGAAAAGAGAATTACAATAGAGCCTTGATTTTGATAATCATTGTATTAACTTGAGTTGTGGTCGCAGGATAGTTAAATCTGGAACTTGGTGATAATGGATAGTTTGAAACCGTTCATGAGACTTGGTCGAGTGATTGAGTATGGTCCTTCAATAGGGACTGGTTGGTCATTTGAATGAACCTAAGTTATCAGTTCTATGAGTAAGTACTGGTGATAATCACGAGTGTATACCTGAAGCAGTTATGAACCCATGGGGAACACAAACCCTAGTTATCCTTTGATATTGACTCAACATAAGAATTTCGATATTTTTTTTATTATTGATTTTCTTTAGAATCCTACTATTTTGAAGTAACTACCTTACAAGTTTGATTACCGGCTATAATCCAGTTTCCCTATTCCCCGTGGGATCGACCCAAACTTTAGTTGGGTTCTTTATTGACAATGTCCGCTTTTCACTTCAGTAAGAGCTATGATTTGAGCGTTATCACGAGTCAAAGCTATTTTCAACCTGTCCCGTATTAGCTGAACTTCCTCCATAGTCTCATGGACTGAATCTGGTCATATCATCACAGCTTCACCGACTTCAAACCACCGAATATGTGATCTACACCTCCGCCCATAGAGAGCCTTAAACGGAGCCATCTGATTGTTGGAATGGTAGTTGTTGTTATATGAAAACTCAATGAGAGGCAAATGATCATCCCAACTACCCTTGAAAGCAATCACACAAGCTCTTAATATATTCTCAAGGGTATGAATGGTCTTCTCGGCCTGACCATCTGTCTGCGGGTGAAATGGTGTGCTAAGCTTGACTTGAGTACCTAGTCCCTTTTGAATTGATCTCCAAAATTGGAAGGTAAACTGAGTACCTCTATACGATATGATGGACAATGGCACTCCATGCAACCGAACTAACTCCCAAATTTACAACTTAGCACAATCCTCTGCTGAATCGATAGTTTTGACCGATAAGAATGAGCTGCCTCAGTCAACCTATCCACAACCACCCAAATAGAGTCATATTGTTGACGAGTACGAGGAAACCCTGTGATGAAGTCCATATTGATCTCCTCCCAATTCAAAGTAGGGATACTAATATCTTGAAGCATACCTCCAGGTCATTGATGCTCAACCTTCATTTATTGACAATTCGGACACATAGCCATAAATTCTGCTATATCCTTTTTCATGCCATTCCACCAATAGACATCCCATAGGTCATGGTACATCTTGGTGGAACCTGGATGTATAGAGTATCTGGAACCATGAGCCTAGTTCAACATTCGAACTCTCAAATCATCAACATCCGGAACACATAAACGACAATGATAACGAAGCACACCAACTCCCCCTTTGGAGAAGACCTCCACCTTTTGATTCTGAACATCTTCCTTTAACTCTACCAAAATAGGATCCTCGTCTTGTCTAGCTTTAACATCAGTCTCTAAAGATGATTCTGATCCATTCCGCACAATAACTCCACCATCGGTTGAGTCAACTAGACGAACTCTCAACCGTGCAAGCCAATACACATCCTTTACTAACTCCTTCTTCTCCTCACCTACCTCACTCTCCATAGAAAGTCTACTAAGAGTGTTTGCTACCACATTAGCCTTGCCCGGATGGTAAAGAACACTAAAATCATAATCCTTGAGTAACTCCAACCACCTCCTTTGACGTAGATTCAAATCCTTTTGGGTAAACACGTATTGTAAGCTTTTGAAGTCTGTAAACACATCTACATGGACCCCGTAAAATAGTGTCTCCAAATCTTCAAAGAAAATGCTACCGCTGCCAGTTTGAAATCGTGAGTCGGGTAATTCTTTTCATGGACTTTTAGCTTCCCGGAAGCATAGGCTTTAACTTTATCGTGCTACATGAGTACAAAACCAAGGAAACCCTTGAAGCATCAAAATATACCACAAACCCATCGAGGGGTCAACACCGGTGCTGAGGTGAGTCGAGTCTTCAACTCTTGAAAGCTCTTCTCACAAGCCTCTAACCATTGGAAGTTCACTTTTTTCTAGGTCAATTTAGTCAACAGGGCTGCGATGGATGAAAACCCCTCAACAAATCTCTGATAGTAACCAGCTAAACCCAAGAAACTCTTGATATCCAAAGGATTCACTGGTCTAGGCCAATTCTTCAGCGCCTCTATCTTTTGAGAGTCCACTTGAACACCCTCACTTGACACCACATGACCAAAAAATGCCATTGTGCTCAACCAAAATTCACATTTGCTGAATTAGGCATACAACTGACGATCCTTCAGAGTCTATAGCACCACCCTCAAATGAGCAGCATGCTCGTCCTTTCTCCAAGAGTATATAAGGATGTCATCTATGAACACAATCACGAACATATCCAAATATGGCTTGAACACACTGTTCATAAAATCCATAAATGATGCAGGAGCATTCGTTATTCTAAAAGGCATAACTACAAACTCATAGTGACCATATCGAGTTTTGAAGGCTGTTTTCAAAATATCACTCTCCCGAACCCTGAGTTGATGGTATCCGGACCTGAGGTCTATCTCCGAAAAGCACTTAGCACCCTAAAGCTAGTCAAACAGGTCATCAATCATGGGAAGAGGTTACCTGTTCTTGATTGTGACCTTGCTCAATTATTGATATTCAATGCACATATGAAAAGAACCATCCTTCTTTCGGACAAAGAGGATTGGTGCACCCCACGGGGATTTGCTAGGTCTGATGAATCCCTTGTCCAAGAGGTCTTTCAACTGCTCCTTCAACTCCTTTAGCTTAGCAGGATCCATTTTATAAGGAGGAATACATATAGGCTACGTATTGGGAAGAAGGTCAATACCAAAATCAATCTCCCGCTCGGGAGGGATTCTCGGTAGATCATCTTGGAACATTTTTGGGTACTCACACACTACAGGGACTGACTTGATAGTCGGGGTTTCAGACGTAGCGTCCTTAACCCTAACTAGATGGTACACACAACCCTCAAAAATCATCTTTCTGGCCTTAAGGTAGGAAATGAAGTGACCTACAAGCACAACTGAACTACCCTTCCATTCTAATACTGGCTCAGCCAGAAATCTAAACTCTACAGCAAAGGAGAAGGAGGAGTAGGATGAGTCAGTTTTCTTTGAAGATCGAGGTTCTACAATTGACTGAGGCATAACATGCATATAACCAATCAATGCCGAGGATAACATCAAAATCAGTCATGGATAACTCTACTAAATCTGCTGAGGTGACTTTCTGAAGAAATGTGACAGGGAAATTTCTATACACACATCTAGCTATAACTGAATCACCAACTGGAGTAGAGACTAAGAAGGGTTCTGATAAGGTTTCGGGACTTACTCCGAAACTACTAGCAACATAGCGCATCACAAAAGACAAAGTTGCTCCTGGATCTAAAAATGCATATACGTCAAGGTGGAATACTCGTAATATACAGTGACTAGATCTTGGAAGACCTCTTGCTCCTGACGGGATGCTAGGGCATAAAATCTATTTTGACACTGACCAACACCCGCACTGGTAGATGCCCCTTGCTAAGTTGGGCGTGCTGGTGGAGCTGCTGAACTGGAAGCTGGGTCTCGAACCCTATCATGGCCCTATCTAGCTACTGGGCAATCTCTGAGCATATGTCCGGGCTTCCTGCACTCGAAACAAGCGCTTGAACCTACTAAACACTAACCCACGTGTATCCGGCCATATCTGCTACACTCTAGAGGGTTGGTCTTTGCAGGCCTGCTACTCTGGCCTCTCGAGCCTAATGCTCATCCTTTCTAATCGAGCCTGGACCTAGATGGCACACTCATAGCCAAAGGAGCTGGGGCTAAAGATCTAGTATGGGACTGTTGATGGTGCCCACTAGGTCTCTGCTGGGAGAATCCGAAGCTATCAGTCCCGGCCCTCTTGGCCTCTCTCTCCCACTCACTCATCTGTACCGCCTCCATCTATTGGGCGTACAGGACTATTCGAGCAAAGTCAATATCCTGATGAAGCAATGCGGTCCGGCAATCCATGACTAGGTAGTCTTCTACCCCATGCACGAACTGACTCACTCAGGCACTCTGATCTGACACCATCTCAGGTGCATACTTTGACAAGCCTTAAACTCCAAGTCATACTCCTGAGCAGTCATCTTCCATTGCTTTAGGTTCACAAACTCGACTACTTTGATCTCCCACATCTCATGAGGGAAGAACCGATCCAAAAAAGCGGCATGAACCTCATCCCAACTGATAGGGCCTGCTCTAACTGCCCTATTATCCTTCCATTGCTTGAAAAAAATGTGTGCAAACCCCTTCAACTTGTACGAGGCTAAATCAGCGCACTCCTCCCCTGTCACCCCATAATCTGGGTGATGTTCAGAACCTCATCGATTAACTCATGTGGATCCTCATCCATCTTTGACCCAAGGAACTCTAAAGGGTTTATCCTCAAAAAATCTCTAACTCCTACTGTCGCCGTATTTCTGTTCTGAGGGACATATGCTACCGTCTGCTGATTGACCTAGGCGGTCAAGGCCTGACATCTGAATGGCTGCCCTGAACTCAGCGTTAGCAACTGGCTTAGGCACATGCTCCTCATGGGCTGGTGGGGCCTGCCGGTGCCCGTCTCCATTACCATTCTCATGGCCATTTCCATTTCCATTTCCATTTCTTTATCCATTAACTCTGCGAGGAGGCATGATTCTGCAAATGAGTATAGCACGAGTTAGAAGGATAGAGAGACATTTTATCGCACAACTTAGATCATGAAAGAAGGAAACATTTCCTAAATGTCTCATAGACTCTTCATCATAAGTGTGGAGCGCTTCACACCCACGAAAAAGACTCTACTTAACGCGACTTCCAGATACCTTAGGACACTTCAATCCCTAATGCTCTGATACCAAGTTTGTCACGACCCGAACATAGGCCCGAATCGAGACACGGGATAAAGAACCCCGAGAGGCTCCAAGTTGGTCCATGTCATGAACATAACATCTAACTCATTCAAATAAAATGGAGGATCAACCTAATTAACATAGCGGAAGTTTGAATATATGTAATACCCCAGAAGTGCCTAATATTAGACCCAGGATTTAAAATTGGAAGTTTGATAAAACTGAGAAAAATGTTGCAGGATGGACGACCCAACGGATCGTTGGTCCAACCAACAACCTGTTGGAAGCAGTCGTGGAAGGTGTTGTTCTAGTGTCAATGACTAATAATGGGTGAAGTAACGACCCGTCGTGAGAGGTAACGAGTCGTGGCCATGAGTCGTTGCAGGGGGATAGGTATATTTTCTGGTGGACCTAACGGAAGGAAACCACGACTCATTGGATGAAGTAACGAGTCGTGGTGAAGCTCGTTGCAACGACCAATGCAGGATCTAAAGGGAGCAAACAACAGACAATGTGATGACCCATTGATTGGAAGGATGACTCATCTTTTCTAGTCATGGTTTGATCTTGAGATCAAGAATTTTGGGCAATGCAGACAACGAATGGATACCACGAGTCGTGGTATCCTCCAACGATCCATTAGTCCGATCATTGGTTCGCTCAGTGCAAATTTTCAGGGTTTTTCATTAAGGGTATTTTCTTCGTTACTACGCTCTAAGGTCCTAAACTATGCCGTTTAAAGTTATTTTCTGAGCATATTATGATAGGTTAAGCCCTTCTAGCCTATTCATTCTCATGCATGAAAAACTTAGAAAAATTTAGAGGTGATCAAGCAAGTCTTCAAGGTTTCTTCATCAATTTCCTTTGGGCTTTCAAGGAGTGGTGAGAATTGATTTTCCCCAAGTATTAAGGGTCATGAATGGGTGTTTCATTCATACCCATTCTCAATCTCTCCTAATTCATGAAGTTTGATAAAAAGATCTTATGGGGTTTTGACTTAAATCTTGTGGAATTCTAATGATCTATTAATGGGTTATTATCTTTTGTGATTTACACCATATTGTCTGAATTATGATTAGATTCTACAACTATTTTGGTTATAAAATTATTGATTTCTATTCCTACTAAATCAAGCCTAATTATGCATGTCCCTCGATGAATCGAGTTATGATCTTTACTTTAATTGTTGATATTCATAAATCCATCATGATTTATGATTTGAAATATGGGTTCATTTAAATAACAATTATGAGTTGATGATTTTCAAAGTATATATATGATTTATAAGTATGCATCAATCCCATGATTAACTAATTATGTTTTTGGCCGACTCACGGGCCCTACCCTCATGGCTAGTTCAAGTATATACAAGCATGTTTATAATTATCATGATTTAACTAGCCCATGAATCTCATGCATATTATACTATGAGCACTATATATATTTTGGGAGTAGTATTTAACACCAAGTAGGTTCGAGGCCCAGGTTCTGCCCCGAATCTCAGAACTACATGCCACCCTAGGACATGATGGGACCTCCCTTGTGACTGTCCCCTTGCCCTAATGGGCCCTTTCATGTGTGATATCATGCCCTTCATGGTTCTGCCCTTGGGAAGTTACGAACAGCTTCTCTACTAGGGTTACAGGTCGGGCTCCATGTATGCTCATATGGAGTATGTCGGTTATGAGTATCTCCCATATGATTATGTATATTGGACCAAGTCATGTTTAATAAATATTTTCTCTTATGATTATGATTACGATTACGACTTAATTACGAATGATTTGAAAACTTTAAGCCTTATGTTATGTGTGTTATTTATGTTATGAGCATGTTGTCCTACTCTTAAGATCATTTATGAGCTTTTATATGTTTTAAATATCCATTTTACTTACCTTACATACTTGGTACGTTCCACGTACTGACCACATATTTTCTATGTTGTATCGTTTCATTACAGGACCCGGCTCTCAGGCTCAGCCCCATCAATAGCCCATTTCAGTGTTTATCTACCATCCTTGTTGGTGAGTCCTCATTTTCCGAGGGCCATATGTTTAGAAATTCGCTGTTTTTTTTGCTTTAGTTTTGCAGGGTTAGTTTGGGATGTTGTCCCATCAACCCATCAGATATGATAGAGGCTTTCAAACTAATTATAGTACTCAACTGTTATGTATTTTTAGTACATTACGCTTATCATGCTATGTTTTGTCACATTTATGCTTCCTCTATGTCGTATGTTCAGTATTCCGCTTTAAGTAATGTAAAGTCAGATGAATGTTCATGCCATGGGTCGACTTAGAGTCTCTCGGGTCTCATTGTCCCGTATTACAATCCGGATCTATGTTCGGGTCCTGACAAACTTGGTATAAGAGTCATAGGTTTGAAAGTATCCTAGGGTGTTTGAAAGCCACGTTAAGTAGAGTCTTTTTCATTGGTGTGAAGCGCGCCACACTTATGAGAAAGAGTCTACGAGACATTTAGGAAATGTTCCCTTCCTTCATGATCAGGGGTAAAAACTATTGCAATAGTTAAAGCCCGGAGCTGGCATATACCTATCACATTGATTATAAATAAAAATTATACTATTCACAAAATTGCATTATTAGACATAGGTGCAGACCAAAATTGCATTATTGAAGGAATAATCCCTACTAAGTACCTTGAAAAAAGTACAACGCGGTTATTCTCCGCGACAGGTGAAAGACTCAAAATAAATTATAA
>JACEIK010002855.1:123313-136705 GCA_018107945.1 Datura stramonium
CAATCAGCTAAGGGTTCAAAACAAAACCTATTGACTAATTTTCCCTCAAGACGGTCGTCATCCATCCATCGTCAGGAACAGTCCCTAACTATGACTAAAACAACTATGTACAGACAAATAAAAATTTTATTCATCGATTAAAAGTGCCCCTCCCCCAACAAAAAAGAACCAAAAATAAAAACCAACGGGTAGGTGAATCATGCTCAACTCAAAAAATTTTCATCAACCAATACCTATCAAGCACTAAATTCACCCGAAATCATTAAGCATAAAATTTTGAAATTTTCCTCACCCCACACTTGAATCATGCTATGTCCCCAAAGCATCAATTAAAAGTAATACAAGGGTGAGAAATACTCCCTGAGGCCTCTAGGCCTAGCTAACAGCATGTTTTTCTTCATTTTGGTACAAGTGGGTTACCGACCCCACACTTTTTCTCTTTCATGCTTCTTATCTTCCTCTTTCCAAGGGTACTCAAACTTCCCCTCCATCTGTGCTTAATTCACCACCAAAAACAACAATCAAAGTGAAAATTAAAAAAATCAAAACAAAAGGAAAGTAAAAGTGTACCTGTGGTACCCTTGGATTGCCTCCCAAGCAGCGTCTGATTTTACATCGCGGCACGACGTGAACTATCCTTTTAAGGACATCCTCAAACCACTGTTCCCTTTTGAGAACCATCTTCTTCTTTTTTTATTTTTCGAGGAAACAACCTCCACTCTGTCCCTCTCTTGCTCCAACTCCTTCTCTAACTGAAGCCCTCCATCAGATTGGGGCTGAAAAGTAATCATCTCCTGTGGCCGTGGACCTAAGGAATCTGCCACCCCACACTTAGCCCCTGACAACACACTAACCTTACAAAGGTCTATGTAGTGTATGGGTGGGTTGATCTCTTGGTAAACTCAGAAAAGCTCTTCTTCATCATCGACCCTCATTTTCAGGGTCCCTGCTCTTACATTTATAATTTCTCCTCCAGTGGCCAAGAATGGTCGTCCCAAGATCAGGGGTACCTTTTCATCAACTTTAAAATCAAATATAATGAAATCAGCGGGTATAATGAACTTACCCACTTTGATGAGAAGGTCCTCGATTATTTCATCTGGTGCCACTCGCAACTTGTCTGCCAGCTGCAGCATCAATCGTGTTGGTCTCGATTGACCCAAACCCAAGGTGTTAAACAAAGATAGGGGCATTAAATTAATTGCTGATAAGTCGTACGATGATAAGTCTTTTTATCCTTCTAATTCATGCTATTCGCGATTGCATAATCATTGCTCCTTGAAGAATGAATGGTAGAAGAAATGGGAATGGTGAAGGCCACGAGGATGGCAACGATAATGGGCACCAGCAAGCCCCACCAGCTCGGAAGCACCAGGCATTAGAGCCAGTTGCCCATGCTGAGTTTCGGGCAGCTATCCAGATGCTTGCGCAGGACTTGACCGCTCAGGTTAATTAGCAGTCTGTTGCATATGTTCTGTAAAATGGCAATGCAACGGTCGCTCGAGTTAGAGACTTCTTGAGAATGAACCCCCTGGAGTTCCTTGGGTCCAAGGAAGATGAGGACCTGTATGAATTCATCGACAAGATTCTAAAGATCACCCAGGTCATGGGGGTGACAAATGGAGAGTGCATTGATTTGGCCTCCTATCAGTTGAAAAGGGTGGCGCATATATGGTTCAGACAATGGAGAGATGGTAGGGAAGTGGGGGCAGGCCCTATAGGTTGGGAAGAGTTTCATGCAGCCTTTCTGGATTGGTTCTTCCCTCGTGAGATGAGGGAACTAAAGGCGGCCCAGTTTGTAAATCTGAAGCAGGGTGATATGTTGGTTCAGGAGTACGCCCTAGAGTTCACCTGCTTATCAAGTATGCAAAAGAGTTAGTGCAGACCAGAGGACTTGGGTGAGCCGATTTATGCATGGAGTGGCAGACTACCTGGATAAGGATTGTAGGATCTCCATGCTGCATCAGGATATAGATTTTCCTCGCATAGTGTTGCATGCCTAGCAGATGGAGTTAGTGTATCGGAGGCAAAGAGAGGCCAAGAGGGCTAGGATGGAAAATTATAGGATTTCTTAGGCTAGATCAAGGGGTGGATGGTGCCAACAGTCTCAGCATAGGTCCTTTACTCCAACACCATCATCAGCCAGTACACCATTTAGATCACAAGGGGATCGGAGGAGCAGGGCTTCAGATTCGAGAGGCCAGGATAGCATGCAGATAGAGTGCACTTTCCCAGCTTGTGCGAGGTGCAGCAAGAATCACCTAAGAGGTTCCTAGTTGGATTAGATGCTTGTTTCGAGTGTGGCAAACCCATACACAGAAGGGATTGCCCTTCAACCAAATCAGGGGGCAAAAGAGCCCATATGCCAGCTGCTAGTTTAGCCGCTCCAGCAGCACATCCCCCTCATCATAGTTCCTTTACTAGTTCAGCCGACGGTCAGCACCAAAATAGGTTATATGCCCTCGCGACCCGTCAGGAGTAGGAGACTTCACCGGATGTGGTTACCAGTATGTTATGAGTTTTCATCTTGATGCCTATGCTTTGTTAGATCCATGGGCTACCCTATCTTTTGGGACACCTTATATTTCTAGTAGCTTTGGAGTTAGTCTCAAGACTCTATAGAACCATTTTCAGTTTCTACTCCTGTTGGTGATTCGGATGTAGCTAGGTGGGTGTATAGAAGATGCCCGATCACTATATTGCATAAGGTCACCTCCGCAGACCTTGTAGAGTTAGCCATGATTGAATTTGATATTATTCTTGGAATGGATTGGTTGTATGCGTGTTATCCTTCTGTTAATTGTAGAACTCATGCGGTGGAGTTTCGCTTTCTGAGTGAGGCAGTCCTGGAGTGGAAAGGTAGTTCGATTGTGCCTTTAGGTCATTTTATTTCCTATCTTAAGTCTAGGAAGATGATTTCCAAGGGTTGTATGTATCATTTAGTTAGGGTTAAAGATATTGAGTCATGGAAGTCCCGGTAATGCGTGAGTACCCAGAAGTATTTTTGGATGATTTCTCAGGTTCCTCCCAAGAGGGAAATTGATTTTGGTATTGATCTTTCTCCCGACACACAACCTATATCTATCCCTCCTTACAAAATGGCTCCAACCGAGCTAAAAGAGTTCAAGGATCTATTGAAGGACCTGTTAGATAAGGGTTTCATTACACCAAGAAAGTCTCTATGGGGTGCACCAGTTTTATTTTTCTAAAAGAAGGACGGTTCCCTTCAGATGTGCATTAATTATCGACAATTGAACAAAGTCACCATCAAGAACAGGTATCCTTTACCCAGGATTGATGATTTATTGACCAGATTTAGGGTGCTAAGTGTTTCTCAAAGATAGATCTCTGGTCCGGTTATCACCAGCTCAGGGTTCGGGAGAGTGACATTTCGAAGACAGCCTTCAGAATGCGATATGGTCATTATGAGTTTATAGTTATGTCTTTTGCACTAACGAATGCTCTTGCAACTTTTATGGACCTGATGAACAGGGTGTTCAAGCCATACGTGGATATGTTCGTGATCGTGTTCATTGATGACATCCTTATATACTCTCGGAGCGAGGAGGAGCATGCCGCTCATTTGAGAGTAGTGCTTTAGAATCTCATGGATCGCCAATTATATGCCAAATTCAGCACGTGCTAGTTTTGGTAATACTCCGTAGAATTTTTGGGCCATGTGGTATCAAGTGAGGGAATAAAGGTAGATTCTCAGAAAATCGAGGTTGTGAAGAATTGGCCTAGACTAGTGAATCCTTCACATATTCGAAGTTTCTTGGGTTTAGCTGGCTACTATTGTAGATTTTTTGAGGGTTTTTCAACTACTGTAGCATCTTTAACCAAATTGACTCAGAAGAAGGTGAAATTTCAATGGTTGGAGGCTTGTGAGAAGAGCTTCCAAGAGTTGAAGACTCAACTTACCGCAGCACCGGTGTTGACCCTACCCGAGGGTACCGATGGGTTTGTAGTGTATTGTGATGCTTCAAGGATCGGCCTGGGTGCATATTGATGCAACAAGGGAAAGTCATAGCATGTGCCTCTAGACAATTGAAAGTCCATGAGAAGAATTACCCCACCCATGATCTTGAATTAGCCGCACTGATGTTTGCATTGAAGATATAGCGACACTATTTTTATGGGGTTCATGTGGATGTATTTACGGACCATAAGAGCTTATAATATGTGTTCACCCAGAAGGACCTCAATCTTTGGTAAAGGAGGTAGTTGGAGCTACTCAAGGACTACGGTATGAGTGTCCTTTACCATCCGAGTAAGGCTAATATGGTAACGGACGCACTTAGTAGACTCTCTATGGAGAGTGTGAGCCATGTGGATAAGAGGAAGAAGGAGCTGGTAAAGGATGTACATAGACTTGCAAGGTTGGGAGTTAGGTTGGTCGAATCGACCGATGGCGGTGTTATTGTGTAGAAGGGATCGAAATCGTCCTTGGTGACTAATGTGAAAGCTAGACAAGATGAGGACCCGATTTTAGTAAAGTTAAAGGAAGTCGTTCAAAGTCATAAGGTGGAGGTCTTCTCCTAAGGGGAAGATGGTGTTCTTCGGTACCAGGGTCACTTATGTGTTTTGGATGTCGATGATTTGAGGAGTCAGATGTTGCACGAGGCTCATGGATCCAGATATTATATCCATTCAGGTGCAACCCAGATGTACCGTTACTTATGGGAAATCTAATGGTGGAATGGAATGAAGAGGGATATTGCAGAATTCATAACCAAATGTTCGAACTGTCAGCAGTAAAGGTTGAGCATTAGAGACTGGGAGGTGTACTTCAGGACAATATGACTCTATTTGGGTTGTGGTAGACAGATTGACAAAGGTTGCACATTTTCTACCAGTTAAAATCACGGGTTCGGTGAAGGACTATGCCGAACTATATATCCAGGAGTTAGTTCAATTGCATGGAGTGCCCTTATCCATCATTTCAGACAAAGGTACTCAATATACCTCTTAGTTTTGGAGGTTATTTCAAAAAGTACTTGGTACACAGGTTAAACTCAACACAATATTCCACCTGTGAACGGATGGTCAAGCGGAGTGGATAATTCAGACCCTCGAGTACATGTTGAGGGCATGCGTGATTGATCGCCCATCGGGTGGTTTGAGAGTGAGGCGGCAATGATAGGTCCAGATTCGGTTCATGAGTCAATGGAGAAGGTTCAGTTGATAAGGGACAGGCTGAAGACTGCTCAGAGTTTCCTGAAGTCCTATGTCGACGTGAGAAGGAGAGAATTAGAGTTCAAGGTGGATGATTTGGTGTTTCTGAAGGTATCTCCCATGAAGGGAGTGATGCGGTTTCGAAAGAAAGGGAAACTTAGTCCCCGCTATGTTGGCCCCTATCAGATTGTGAGAAGAGTTGGCAAGGTGGCGTATGAATTGGAGTTTCCCTTGGATTTATCTTCCATGCATCCTGTGTTTCATGTATCTCTTTTGAAGAAGTGTTTGGGTGATCCAGCTCTAGTTGTCCCGGTTGACAGTGTTGGTGTGAAAGACAGTCTTAGCTATGAGGAGGTTCCGGTGGAAATATTAGATCATCAGGTTCGAAGACTAAGGAACAAGGAAGTAACTTCAGTTAAAGTGTTATGGAGGAATCAGCATGTTGAAGGAGCTACCTGGGAAGCCAAAGCGGATATAATGGCTAGATACCCACATTCATTCTCTACCGACTCAGTTCCAACTTGAGGTATCAGTTTTGCCCTAAAAACTCTATTTTGTTTTCATGTTCCATTCATGTGATAAAGTTTCTTTTATGTATATGGATTTGTATGTGAATCATGAAATCACTTCAGCTATGTGGTTTGAATCGGAGATAGTCATTCCGTTAGTTTTCGATTTAAATGATCAGTATTTGGGTATAATGATTGCATGTCTCTATTTTCCGTATGTTTCCAACATTCGAGGACGAATGTTCCCAAGAGGAGATATTATAATACCCCCAAAGTACCTAAGATTATACTCGAGATTTAAAATTGGAAGTTTGCTAAAACTGAGAAAAATGTTGCAGGACGGACGATCCAACGGATCATTGGTCCAACCAACGACCCGTTGGAAGTAGTCGTGGGAGGTGTTGCACTAGTGTCAGTGAGTATCAACGAGTGAAGTAATGACTTGTTGTGAGAGGTAACGAGTCGTGGTCATGAGTCATTGTAGGGAGATAGGTATATTTTCCAGTGGATCTAACAGAAGGCAACCACAACACGTTGGATGAAGTAATGAGTAGTGGTGAGGCTCGTTGGAAGGACTAGTGCAGGATCATTAAGGGCCAAACAACAGACGATGTGATGACCCATTGGTTGGAAGGACGACTCATCCTGTCTAGTCGTGGTTTGAACTTGATATCAATAATTTTGGGCAGTGCAGACAATGGATGGATACTATGAGTCGTGGTATTCTCCAACGATCCGTTAGTCCAGTCGTTGGTTCGGTCAGTGCAGATTTTTAGGGTTTTTTCATTAAGGGTATTTTCATTATTCCTTTGCTCTAAGGTCTTAAACAACATTGTTTTAAGTTATTTTCTGAGTGTATTATGATAGGTTAGCCCTTCTATCCTATTCATTCTCATGCATGCAAAAGTTAGAAAAATTTAGAGGTGATCAAGCTAGTCTTCAAGGTTTCTTCATCAATTTTCTTTGGGATTTCAAGGAGTGGTGAGAATTGATTTTCCCCAAGTATTTAGGGTCATGAATGGGTGTTTCGTTCATACCCATTCCCAATCTCTCCTAATTCATGAAGTTTGATAAAAAATCTTATGGGGTTTTCACTTAAATCTTGTGGAATTCTAATGATCTATTAATGGGTTATTACCTTTCGTGATTTACACCATATTGTCTGAATTATTATCAGATTCTACAACTATTTTGGTTATAAAATTATTGATTTCGATTCCTACTAAATCAAGCCTAATTATGCATGTCCCTTGATGAATCGAGTTATGATCTTTACTTTTATTGTTGATATTCATAAACCCATCATGATTTATGATTTGTAATATGGGTTCTTTTAAATACTCATTATGAATTGATGATTTGCAAAGTATATATATTATTTATAAGTATGCATGAATATCATGATTTACTAATTATATTTTTAGCCGACCCACGGGCCTTACCCTCATGGATGGTTCATGTACAAGCATGTTTACAATTATCATGATTTAACTAGCCCATGAATATCATGCATATTATACTATGAGCACTATATATGTTTTTGGAGTAGTATTTAACACCGAGTAGGTTTGGGGCCCAGGTTCTGCCCCGAATCTCAAAACTACGTGCCACCGCAGGACATGATGCGACCTCCCTTGTGATTGTCCCCTTGCCCAAATGGGCCCTTTCATATGTGATATCACGCCCTTTATAGTTCTACCTTTGGAAAGGTACGAACACCCTCCTGAGTAGGGTTACAGGTCGCGCTCCACGTGTGCTCATATTGAGTATGTCGGTTATAAGTATCTCCCATTGTTCCTCATGATATGCATGTTTATGATTATGTATATTGGCTCAAGTCATGATCAATAAAGCTTTTCTCTTATGATTATGATTACGACTAATTACGAATGTTTTGAAAACCTTCAGCCTTATGTTATCATGTGTTATTTATGTTATGAGCATGTTGTCCTACTCTTATTATCATTTATGAGCTTTTATATATTTTAAATGTCCATTTTACTTACCTTACATACTCGGTACATTTCATGTACTGACCGCATACTTTCTATGCTATATCATTTCATGATACAGGACCCAGCTCTCAGGCTCAGCCCCGTCAATAGCCCATTTCAGAGTTTAGCTACCATCCTTCTTGGTGAGTCCTCATTTTTCAAGGGCCATATGTTCAGACATTTGTTGTTCCTTTTGCTTCAGTTTTGTTGGGTTAGTTGGGGATGTTGTCCCATCAACTCAGCGGATATGGTTGAGGCTTTCAAATTAATTGTAGTACTCAGCTGTTATGTATTTTTAGTACATTCCGCTTATCATGTTATGTTATGTTATGTTTCCGCTATGTCGTATGTTTAGTATTCCGCTCCAAGTAATGTAAAGTCAGATGAATATTCATGCCATGGTTCGACTTGGAGTCTCTCGGGGCTCCTTGTCCAATGTTATGATCTAGGTCTACGTTCAGGTCTTGACAACATAACATAAGATCTGATTACATACGTAAGTCTAAAGCTGAATACAACTATGCCCAAAAAGCCTCTAATACTGACGAGTTGATGGGACAAGACCCCAACTAACTCTCTGTAGTCTGAGAACTTGAAAATATGGAACATGTATGAATAGAAAGGCCCTCGAAAGATGAGGGCTTGCTAACTCTGGTTGGGAATTACTAATGCTCGTAATCTGGCTAGCGGTGGGACTGAGTCTGGATATCAGAGCCTGTATCATAAACGACCCAGCATAGAGTATGCGGTCATTACATGGAATGTACCTAGTATGCAAGGTAAGTAAAACCGCTAAGTAAGTAAAATCATTAAACATGCATAATATAAAATATAATCAAGATAAGATTTTGAGAGTAGGGCTTGCATGCTATTTTCTGAAATCATGATCTGGACATAACTGAACATCATAACTGAATCGAATGACCCAAAGCTGAAAACTGATAATCATAAGTAAAACTGAACATTGGGTCTAACCTACTAAAAACATAATATCATGACTGGTGAACATGCATAACTGAAATCATGAGGAATAATGGTAGACTCTCATATAACCGACATTACCACGATAGAGCTTACGTGGTCCCGACTATCACACTTAAGTGGGCAGAGCCGTCCAAAGCTTTGTTAGGGGCTAAGGACACTGCCATGATTTTGATATCAAGCTGAAGGCCTCTTGGGGACAAGGGAAGCTCACAAGAGAGGTCCCAAATAATCTGAACATACCTATGTTCGCGCGTAGTTCTGAGGCTTAGGGTTGACTGACCCTTAGACTACTCGGTGCTAGACACTACTCCAAAAAACATGCAAAAGCTCTCCATCATTTTTCAATGAAGCTAAGCCATCATCCAGTGATGAAGCTGACTCATAACATACACATATAAATCTCAAATCATAACATGAGAAGCCTTGGCTCAAACCATACCACAAGCTGAATATAATTGGGAGTCTAGAATCCAAAATCATATAGTAAGCTAATTAATGTGAAATCATAAAACATACTTGATCATATGGGCTTGCCCAATACTTAAACATGCTTGAAATCAACTTGATTCACTCTGAAAACACGATCATAGACATGGGTAATTCGAAATCATACTTTCTTCATAAACATCTCATCATGCTTGTATACATACTTCATAAATCTCAACTTTCATGGACTTTCATGGATGGGCATCATAATTTAGAAAACTTGAAAACATAATTTATATTTTAAAACATTGTAAAATCTGCCCATTAATCATAATTCAACATTTGAAACATGCTTAGATCATACCGATGATTGATACTTAGAAAATTCACACGTTGTGTAAAAACTCTATAGATTCATCAATTAGAATTTTCATGAATTAAGAGAGAATTGGGAATTGGTTTGGACTATTGCACCAATTCATAGCCTTACATACTCGAAAAGATCTAATTTCGCAACTTCCTTGAATTCCCAATGAGAATTGAGGAAGAATTTTGAAGAGACTAGGGTTGATCACCTCTTAAACCACTAAGCTTGAATGCATGAATTAGAATAGGCTTAGAATGACTTAACCCTTCTTAAAACACTCTAGTCTGAGCTTAAAATGGCGTAATTTAGGCCTTTGGAACTTAGGAATTATGCAAAAACCCTTTAATAAATTCACAGGAAAAAACACACTGCCAGTCCCAATGAGGGACTGGAGGACTCGTGCCCTAGACCACGACTCGTGGTCTGCCATCGATTGCCTGCATTTCCAAAACCCTTCTGAGGGTCACCACAAGGCACACCATGACTCGTGGTGTACCCGAAGATTTGTGGTGATGACCTGTTAGGTACACTTCCTGCTTCCCTTCATCCTTCAAACTTTGGCCAAGGTTGACCTAACGAATCGTGGGGCAGACTATGACTCGTGGTCACTCCAAACCTGAAATTTTCAATCTTAGTCAAACCCCTCCCCACGAGTCATTTAATGACTCGTGGTGTTCCTGACGGGTCACTGGATGACTTGTCCTATGACCTGGTGCAGCAAATTCTATTTTCTCTGATTCAACTACCGGGTTTGATCGTAGGGTTTTCGGGATATTATAATATGCAATTGGGATTACTGTGAAGTAGCACAGGAAAGAAGAGGAACGTGACTAGGAGTTATCCCATATGAGGATATCTATTTACCTTCTCACGAAGCATATCATGGGATTTGGAGCTCAGAAAGTGAATGTAGTGGGAGCTCAGAGTCAAGATCTGGGGTTTGGGCACTCTAACTCTGAGGAGGAACCAAACTACTTGGATAACTAAGTGGCGGGCTTCTAGGCTAATGCTCAAGGGTCCAGTCAAGACACTTGGCACCAAGACTCCAGAATCAAGGTCGGAACCAATACAGGGACAACTAAACAAAACTGGTTACAGGGATAGAAGCGGAGGGAGAGACTCGGAAGATGATTGGAGAAAAATTATGGATATCATAATAACCACACTGGCTTGTATGTGCCTCCTAAAGCTCGTGAGGGTGATACGAGAACTTTAAAATTGGAGAGTATGATGGATGAGTTGTTGAAAAAGGAAAAGTCAACTGATGATCACCTGAAAGATATTCGTGGAGACATATTTGGCATAAATCAGAAAGTTGAGTCATATGCCATAATAATTAAATAGATTGAGCAGCAATTGGGCCAGATGTCCTCATCCCTGAACCAAAGGAAAAAGGGTACACTTCCTAGTAATACGGTTCAAAATCCAAAGAATGACAGTCATTGCATGGCTGTGACTACTAGGAATGGAAAAGTAATAGTTAACCCACCCATGCCCATTGTAGTTGAGATGGCCAAACCGAAGGTAGTTGATTCAGATGAGGAGGTTGAGGCTGCAGAATAGATGATTGAAGGTACTCCATAGGTGACAATGTCTCCAATTACTTAAAAAAAGAGATTTCTCATAAGAAGGGGAAGTAGAAGGAGGCTCCATATATTTTTAGGCCTACTCCAAGACCGCCTCCACCTTTTCCTTAGAGAATGAAGAAAAAGGAAGATGATGGGAAATTTCACAAGTTCTTATCTACGCTGAAGCACCTTTTTGTGAATATTCCCTTAGTCAAGGCACTAGTGCAGATGTCTGGCTATGCTAAATTAATGAAGGACCTGGTGTCAAGAAAGCAATCAGTGAGCTATGAACCAGTTGGAAATTTGCACCATTGTAGTGAAATAGCATCACATGTCTTTGCACATAAGAAGGAAAATCTAGGTGCCTTATCATCCCATGCACTATTGGAGATTTTGAGTTTGCCAAGGCACTATGCTATTTTGGAGCTAGCATCAATTTAATGCCACTATCCATGTTTCAGAAGTTGGGCATGGGAGACCACACCCCAAAGCTAATGTGGCTACTGATGGCGAACCGCACAATGAAGAAGCTAGTGGGTATCCTATATGATGTTCTAGTAAAGGTGTGCGAGTTTATTTTTTCGGCTGACTTTGTGATTCTAGATTGTAAAGTGGATTTTGAGGTCCCATCATTTTGGAGTGACCATTCCTTGCCACTGGGCGAGCCCTTGTCGAAGTCATACAGTCGAAGTTCCGATTAAATGAGGAAGAGGTTACTTTTAACGTCTACAGGTCAATGAAGCAGCCGAATGAATTTAGAGTGGTCTTAGAAATTGCGGTTGAATCAAAGTTTCTTGATGAATTTTGAGTAGTCAAGAAACCCATATCATTCCATGACATTAAAATAGGCTCTACATGGGAGGCAACCCATGAGGTAGTTTGGTGAATCCTAAGTAACCAAACCGCCTGCGTCTTATCGCGATGTTAAATTAGGCGCTTCTTGGGAGGCAAACCAAGTATCTTTACTTATGTGTTGTGCAGTGTGAAGGTGAAACAGAGAGAAAAAGATGAAAATTGAAGTACAGGTTTGGACTACGAGCCTCAGTATGAACCATATGATGGTGTTATGGCTCGTAGTCCCTGTTGTGATGAGGAACAACGGCTAAAATTAATCTAGGAGTTCACACCATGGTTGGTCATTATGAATCGTACCTTCGTGGTATGAGTCATAGTATCCACTATTGTGATGAACTCCCTCAAGTGTCAAAATGGCAAAAACCAAACCTATGAGATGTGGTATGAGTTGTACCAACCTGGTATGGATCGTACCATGCATCCAAAGGTTCCAGGTATGTTTTATGAACCTAGGGTACGAAAAGTAAATGACTTACAACTTGTGGTATGAGTCCTAAGAAGCCATTAAATGAAAAGAACCCATGCGACCCGACTCGACCCAAAATTTTAAAACCGCCCCAAACCTATTTAAAACTAAAATTTGGTCCAAATCACTACATGATCCCCACGATTTCCTTCTATTCTTCCTATTCTTTCTGTAGCACCCTCAATATCCATTTAAATATCACTTTGCAAGTTAATTTTGAATCATAAGAAGTAGATTTCTACTCCAAACCCTAAACAAAGAAGCATTTCTCAAGAACTTGTCAAGTAAGTTAAAAAAATTTCATGGCTTCTCTTTGTTTGTGTTCACTTATGGCTGACTGTGAATCTTCCATTCTTGAAAATAATTAGAGGAGCATTATCATAAGGTTATCATGTTGTTATATGAATGGGTATATGAAGTGAAATTACTCTATTAGTTTAAATAACTTGTGGGTAGGATGTTAACGGGGAAAATAACATGAGGAAATTGTGTGGGTAGTTAAAATTTTGTGTTTGCATAAATTAGGGGGTTGTGAAGTCTAAGTAATAACCCCAAAACTTGTTCCTTTTATAATTGTTACTGCACAGAGGTGAGGACAGGCTTCACGAGTCAACCCAAAACTCATAGGATGACTCATTGGGCCTATCCCACGAACACTAAGTATAAAGTAAAGGTACAAGATTTGGTACGAACCATGGTGTCTCACCACAACTCATACCAAGTGATCGTACAAGAGAACCAAAAAAGGCCGCACACAGAACATTAGGCACGACCCATGGTATGACTCGCAGGATCCCACCACGGGTCGTAATATCTGATGAGCCCGCATCGAGCGCGTCCACAAGTGTACGGGTCGTGCAAGTAATATAGTGGCTCTTTTTAAGAACTGGAATGCCGAACCCACAGGGACTGGACCCATTCCTCTAACTATCCATTACAAGTGTGATCCTAAATACCTAAAATGTTGGTTATAGAAGTTTTCGAGGGAGAATAATTAAGTCTAGTTTTGGTCAACGAAATATTCTGAAATTACTCTAGGAGCAACATA
>JACEIK010002855.1:143661-162249 GCA_018107945.1 Datura stramonium
TAAAAATCACATGAGAATGTATATAAATAAGTAGATAAACAAGACTAAATTGAGTTATAAAGTAGCACTTGGGCATGCAATTATGCCCAAGATCAATATCAAGTCGTACCAAAAACATCAGAACTCACAATCCTCAAAAGTTAATGCTACGACCCTTAGTACGAATCGTACCACCTTTGTATGATTCATACCAAGGAGTCATAACTGTGAAGCTGAATGCCACGATTCTCAGTAAGAACCATATCACCTTGGTATGACTCGTACTGATAAGGCGTAACAAGAATCAGCAGATAAACTTTCTTGCTTTCATCTTTTGGAATCACATGTACTAATATCTCCTCCACAGGTAGAATAGCATGCAAAGGACAATCAAGCAAGATTACATAGGAAAAAAGGGTCCGAGATGAGATATTAGCTCAGAGGGCATTGAGGGATGAGGCCTCTACATCTGAGCAGGAGGCAGATTCACTAAGTAGTTTGGTGGAAGAATATGATATCAAACACTGGAAAAATTGAGGAGCCATAAACCACTAGGGCACCGCCAAAATCCCAAGTCATGGTCACCTTAGGCACTCTGGTAGCAGCTCCCGAGTCTGAGAAGGGAGATGATGCACAGTAAAATGAGTCTGGAAGTGGCTCAATTTGTCACGACCCGAGTCTATAACCTGGACGAGACATGGTACTTGGAGTCACAAGTAACCCCAAGACAACCCATGGTCTATAATAACACTGGTACTCTGAGTAATCATAGAGGAATATTAAGTAACAAAATCATTTAAGAAAAGATGAATAATGAAAGTTTATTCATCTGAAAGTAAAACTAAAAGTCTGAGTCTATGTCTAAAAGCCATCTACAAAAGATGAGTTGCTAGGACAAGCCCCCAGCTAACCCTAAAGTATAACTAAATGAAAATAACTAGAAAAGTAAGTATCATCCTTGAAAGATGAGGACTCACCACTACTACAGTTGATATCACCTGAAGAAGATCTACTAACGGTGCTGAGGCTGAGAACCTGCACTTGTATCATGATACGATATAGCATAAAAGGTATGCGTCAGTACTTCGAATGTACTGAGTAAGTGGGAGAAAATATAAACATGTAGAAACAATAACTGAACTATAATGACATACAATGACCAACTGAAATACCTAAACTGAATAATTGAAATGGTCAAAAATGACCCTAACTGATGGTCATAGACATGCCCTGAATCTGAGATACTAATCTGAGCTAATTGTACTGAACTGAGTAAGCTGAAACTATATTGAGCTAAGCTAAATCGAAACTGTACTGAATAGTGGGAGAGTCTATAACCGACATATAACCACATGAGCTAGACGTCGGTCTGATGTATACACCCCATCGGTAGGACCCCATATATCTTATTAGGGTATAAAGGTATGAAGTGGGTGATCACAAGTCTGGGGCCATAGGGCCAATAAAATAACCTATAGTGGCAACATAGTTTTGGGAACCTGGGTGCGAGGAACCCCAGTCCACTCAGTGCTAAGTCCTACTCCCACTAGATAGTCCTAGACTGACTACTAAGCTGATAGTTCAAAACTGGGGTCCAAGACTAAGTCAGGAATATCTATCTAGAAGTACCTTGAGAGTCTTATTGGACCGGATTTTGTAACTGGTGTTCTAAGACTGGCTAGAGTTGCTTATCTGGAAGCGTCGTAACCATCTAAAGAACAAACTAAAATTTGATAACTGATATATGAGTCTAATAACTGGTAACTGGGAGGAACCATTGACACCTTAAGAAAAGACTATAGTCAAATTGATCAGCTGACATTTATGAATAATACTGAACATGCTCACATTCTGAATGAATTAGACTAGCATGCAATTGACTGAGATTTCAACTAATTTTAACAATATGGGAGTCCCAACATTGGTAGAGTCAAGCAACATGATTAACTACTCAATTATGCTAGACCCTAAAATACTTCATTCAAAAGCTAGGGCTAAATCAGTTCACAAGAAGCTAGTTTCCACATGATTTCTAGGAAATTTGGAAAAAAACATAGCAGCTAATAACAGGGATAATGTTTCACATGAAATTTATAAAATTATGTCTGAAGGCTGTATAAATTACGAACCCACAGAGCTATAACTGATAGAAGATTATGGAAGGGTTTTGGAGATACAAGGGAAGAACAATTCCCTTGTTGAATTCCCACATACCTAGTGAAGAAATTCCGGAGAAATTCCCTTGAGAATCTGACAAGCAATTGACTGCCCTAGCTGAGTTTTTCTGAGAGAAGTTTTTATTAACTGATTTTCTAAGGGGACGAGAGAGGTGAAGTAATCATCGATTACCCTTCTAAATTCCATGAAAATAACCCAAAAAAACGTAGTTTCGGGATAAAAATATGGAAAATTACAAAAATATCCCTAGGAAAAATCTGGAAAAACTGCCGACAGGGACCAACATGTCACTCAACGAGTTGGTGGTGGAGACCACGACTCATTGGGACCAGTCATTCATCCTGATGCCTATGTTCTGGACTCACTGGCACTGGTAATGAGAGGGACCACGACTCATTGTATGAACCAACAGGGCGTTGGTTCCTCCCGTGGTCACTAGATGAGAATTTTGAGAAGCCTGACAACGGGCAGCACACCAACTCATTACAAGACCAAACAAGTCGTTATGTCGAGTCGCTACCTCCACTGGAGAAGTTATTGAAATCCCATAACTTGACACGACGGGTGATCATAATGACTCATTGTGGGCTACAATAGGCCGTTGTTGCCACTCGTTATCACTGAAGGATGTTTCAAGGAATCCCAACTAATGACTTACACCACGAGTTGTTGTCTCACACGATGACTCATTGTTTGAGTCGTGGGTTCCTAGAAAAGGGAGTTTTGAGTTGGGAACAAACAAGTGATAGGATGACTCATTTCTCACAACGGGTCGTTCTATGTCCTGACCACGACTGAGACAACGGATCATTAGAGCTGACCATGACTTGTTGTCTCGATCATTCTGAGGCATTTTTTTTTGTTTCTTCTGGATTTTTCTTGCAAGGTTTGAGTTTTTTCCAGAAAAGTTTTAGGGTGTTACACAAATGCATAAGAAGGGTCATCTGAGGCTCAATTTGAAGAGGGTCCAAGTAAAGCCTAATTTGAGGGGGGGGACACAAGAGGAAGATGATAAGCTGACACCACCCGTAAAGAGCTGGACAATCAGATTAGGTGTGCCAGGTACTCAGGAGATATATGAGCAGGGCCTCACCTTAACATCAAAACTGAACCCTAAGATGAGTGGAGGGCCTCAGATCTTGACAAAGGAATTGAATGAGGTCGAGGAGATGAAAAGATTATTTGAGTTATATGACTTCAGTTGGATGGCAAGGACCCCTGATAGCTTTAGTGCTAACATGGTCAGGGAGTTCTATGTCAACTACTTGGCCACTCTGGAGCATCAAATCCCAGTCGAATAGAAGGCTAAAGATCAACCCATATTAGAGAGTATCATAGTTTAGGGGAGATTTGTTGATATATTAGAGGGTGCCATTACTCGAATAATGTATGGTCTAAAGTATCATGCTCCATCTACCACTATCGAGTTTGACCACAGAATCGAGGCCTTGAAAAAGGTCAAACAGTTGAGCACAAAGTATCGGCAGTGGCATGTGAAGTGGTTGGCCAATGTCATTGCGAAAGAGAAGGAGAAGCTATATTGGGTGGCTAGAGGTTGACAGGTCACAAAAGCTTCACTTAATTACATTACAAAGGCTTTCTACACACTAGTCTGACACAAGTTGGAGCCTACTACAAATTATCACACCATGAAAACTAATCAAGTAGGGCTGGTGGCGAGCATTATGTCTGGGTATGCAATCAACATCCCTCAGATTATAGACAAGGAAATTCAGGACAATGCCTTGGCATTGAGCACTACTATTCCATTTTTGGGCGTAGTGTACAAGCTATATATGGAGTTCGGTGTCGAAACTATAAAGGAGATCGATGCTCGAGTTGGAGGTACTTAGACAGCAGACATTAGCCTCATTCAAGATGAGATGAACTCGGTAGGTCGGGTTAGAGTACAGTCTACACTGTCGATACCAAGTCTAACCGGGGGCAAGCATGTGGATGCCCCCACCAAAGTTGAGCAGAGCGAGGAAATGCTAGATACCAAGGCTGGACATATAGAATCTACACCTAGAATATCATCTTCTCCAGCATTAGTCACCCCAAGCCAGGTTCCTGCAAGGTATGTATTCGTGCCTTAGGAGTTTTTGCAGAAGATGGCCAAGTGGCTGACCATTACTGAGAAGAAAGTCAATGTTCTGATGATCAAGTCAAGTTGTGGGTGAAGACCAAGATTAATAAGGAGGCAATGGCAATATATACCAGGCTTGACAGCTTAACCATCGGCTAGTTAAGATACCAGATATGAGAAGCCTGAAAGATGAGTTGTGAAAAACTCAGGAGGGAGGTCACTGAGTTTTCCTATCGATAGCCAGCCATATTACCAATGACCATCCTACTATTTAAGGAGGAGCTGGATAAAAAGCTAGATATAGGAAGTTTCTGGCCATGTCACGTTGAGTANCCAGCCATATTACCAATGACCATCCTACTATTTAAGGAGGAGCTGGATAAAAAGCTAGATATAGGAAGTTTCTGGACCCATGAGTTGGCTGCTAGAGATAAGGGTAAGTAGAAGGCAACTGGGGTGGAAGAGGAGGAGACCCCTAGGAAGAAGAGAAAGAGAGAGAAGAAGGAACGCAAGTGGGTGGTATTAGCGAGTCAGCAGACTGATGACCTGCACATGGAGGAGATGCAAGAGAGAGTGAGAGGAGCAGGTAGCTTCGTTTCTACACCTAGCCAGCTTGTAAGTGGCCACATTCAGCCCAGAGATCTACTGAGGTCATTGAGGCGGTCAAGATTGCTGAAGGGGTAGACAGAACCCCCACCATCACCACCGTACAACTAAGTGCGCCAACCATCAGTAGCAACACGATTGTTGAGGCAGAGAGTGTGCCACCACACCCACCTACTGAGGATGACTGGAGCCCCTAGAGATCCATAGGTATGTAGCTTTCCCTAATTTTATTTTGATTCTTTGGGGATAAAGCATGTTTCTTTTGTGGGNTGTATCTGTTATTGTTTCACCCAAGGACTCTTATTGTTTTGTTTCTTTTCCTTCGGACATACTGTCTAGTAGAACCGACATGTTTAAGATATATGCTTTTTTTACTTTTTTTAGTTTAATTAGAAGTAATCTAGGAGTACTTAGTAGCCAATGAAATGCACATGTGTTTGATTTTTGTAGATTTTGAAAAATAACCCCTTTTTAATTTTTTTTGTGATTAGCGGTGTATGTTTACTACAAACCATGACCAATGTGGATCTTTTTATATCATTAGGAATTTAAGCATGATTAACTGTAGTGTAGTTGTGCATGAACCAATTAGGTAGTAGCATGATATAACCTTGTGCTATGTAAGAGTGAGGTTCTTACTTAGTTCAACATTGTGAATGTGTTCTAGAACTTGCCTAGTTAGTCTGCTTAGGTCGGAGGATAGTTGGTTAGGAAAGGATCACAAGTCATTTTTTATTTAGCCCACTTTTATCCTAAATTGTCCCACCAAATAAAATAAGTATCCCTGGATCCACAGTTTGAGCCTGAATTTGACCTTTTCTTTGATTAGCCCTTTCACTTTTCCTCGTGTTTATAATGAACTTGTTTTGGCCTTGGTCCCTCCTTGGACATTGTGAACCTCAACTTAGGCAAAATGCCTAAGTTGAGGGTGGCTATTGTAAGGGTGTATAGACTGTGTATGGGAGATAAAGAAAAAGCAAGTCAGTGAAAAGATGGGTGTGGTGTGAAAAAAGAAAAAGAAAAAAAAAGAAAAAGGAAAAGAAAAGAAAAACTGAAAGTCAAAGAAAAAGTGAAAAAGAGAAAAGTGAAAATAAACCACATCCACAAGTTGAAAGCTGAATAAAAAGAAAAAGGAAAAAGGGAGAAAAAGGGAGAAGTGGAGCCAGAATCTGTGTAGCACCAGGGAGGCTGAGTCACTTTTTTTCATATTTATCATATCCGTCCCCAATCCTACATTACAAGCCGAATAAAAGTTCAATACTGATCTTGACTGGACTGTCTGAAGAGATAGAGTACAGAAAATAATGGAAAGCCTATGATATTATATGTACAATGTTTAAACTTCTTTGTGAGAGTGAGTGCTTTGTTGTTAGTCCAAGTTCTTATATATGCATATCATTGCGAGTGTTTGGGACTTCATTTGTTTTAAGGGTATATGGGTTATTTTATACACTACCAGTTGTCTATATTAATAGAATTAGTTTATGCTCAATTGTCTGCTGATAATTTGATGTCATCTCTAGATCCCTTTGTGTCTTGTTTTGTAGTTGCATGTGTACACAAAATTCTCAGTGTTGTTGGTTTGAAACAAAAAGGGGGTTAGTAAATAATAGTGATCATGTGTGCAAATTTCTAACATTGTTGGGTGTGAGTCTTCTACTTTACTTTCTAATTAAGCGTCGTACGTGTAATAGTGTTTTGTTTGCCTGAGAACATGCAAAAGTTTTATGTTGAGGGTGTTGATGTATCGTAATTTTATGGAACTTTTGATGCTTAAACATAGAAAAGATGATAGAACTTGAGTGTGTTTATATCAATATGAGGTCCTTTTACTATATTTTTAGTGAAATCAAGTCGGGGAGTTGGAGCGCAGAAAAGAAGTGAAAAAGTTTAGAAAATGGTGTTCTAAGAGTCACAATATGAGTCGTACCATCTAGGTACGAGCCGTAGCTAGTGCCCATGAGGAAGATTTAGAAAATGTTCAATTACAGGTCCCATGGTATGACCAGATACTATGAGCCATAACAGCACTGTATGGATTGTACCACAGACTCATGGTGAGAAGTAGAGGACCAGCAACCTGACATCCTTAGGGCACAATTTGATTATAGCATTCCTACCAGTATGGTATGAGTTGTATTATGGACCCATAGGTTGATCCTCAGAGGATTTGCATTTCAGGAGTCCAAACCACAACTGGTTACCACGATTCATAGTGACTCATTATGAGTCATACAAGGCTTCCATACTTGAGAGATCCAGAAGCTTCCAAGCATTCCACGAGCACAGACCACGACTCATAGCAGCATGCTACAACTCATAGATTGTCTCGGCGCAACAGTCCTTATTAATTTAGGAAAGAATTTTATTAATTGTATATATACTTTCCTTTTATTTTTTATTGGAAGATACGTACTTTACATTATTATTGTGTTTTTGGATTTTTCAAAGACAACTCGGAGAAAAAGATTCACAAAGCTTTGTACAAGTTTTCTTCATTGTGTTCTGAACTTTGAAGATTTATTTTGCAATTGATCATATGGGTTTTTATTCTTTCATCATTGTAAGTCTTTACTCATGAATTCTTCTATGTTTTTTAGAGTTGTTCTTGCAATTATGAGTAGCTAAACACCCATAACTAGGATTATGGGAATCATGGTGAAATAACATATTAGAGTTAACTCAAAGTGATTCTAAACCATTACTGACGCTTATATTATTCTTTCCTTCATATTAATTGTTTCTTGATGATGTGCAACATTAGGATTAGCCTGTATTTTCTACTTTCTTGAACCTAGAGAACTACAGATTGGGAAAATGGAAAGACAACAAAGACTTGAAATTCTCAATTTCATTTAATAACTTGAGTTGCGATCACAGGAAAGTTAATTTGGAATCATTGAAAAAGGTTAGTCGGGAACACTCGTGTGACCTAATCCGATGATTGATTATAGTCATCTAATAGGGGTGAATCATCCATTTGGATGAAGGTATGTTATTGATTCTACAGGCTAAGTATTGGAATAGATCACAAGTGTAATAATCCGACATAGTTATGAATCTATGGGAAACACTTCTCTAGTTAATTTTATCTATTTGATCACAATAGCATTTTACAACAACGTCACTTATTTATTTATATTAAAACCCCCCTTATAAAATAATTGTACAAAAAGCACAAGTAATAGCATTATTCGATATCTTAACCATATTCCTTGTGGGATCGACCCTAACCCTGGTTGGATTCTTTATTGACGACGGCCACATTATACTTCTTCTGAGGTTTAATTTGAGTGCTATCAAGCACCTAGCATTCGTAAGGTCTCAAGTTCTTGTTCATCTAATGACTAATTTTTCCTTAAGACGGTCGTCATCCATCTATTATCGGGAACAGTTATGACTATGACTCAAAAATAAAAATCTAGACACCCTGATCTATTCTAAGGGACTACCCACTGGAAAAGTACCATAAATAAAAACTGGAGGGACACAAATAAAAATAAAACCAAAAGTATCAAAAAAACTACTACAAGTTAGCAGGACTCAAGTCATATATCACAAGAAAAAAATCTAGGCCCACCATGAACAAATTTAGCAATGAAGGCATACCTAGTATAAAGAAATATACTTTTCCCTACCCACACTTAATCAGTAGCATTGTTATCAGTGCTAAAATAATAAAGCATAAGTAAAAGTGTGAAGGAAGAACTCCCTATGCCTAATCCCCATAGTCTGTGGGGGCAAATGCAGCTTCTCCCATCTCAGAGTCCTTTCCATCATTATCAAAGCCCAAATCAAAGTTGACTCTAGCCTGCTCCTCATCAATGGATCATCATCACAAAAGGGCTCCTCAAAACCTGGCCCAACTTTATAGAGAGCTCTCGAATGCTCGCTCAATGGATTGTCCATATTAAGCTGTTGTAGCTTCTCCTCTATCACTCCGCTCATCCTAAGCTCTAGTATTTACATGTCGTACAAGTGACTAAGAACATTATCAATCCACACATTATGCTCACTGATAGACAACACATGACTATATATGCCCCGGGCTCATTTGTCTTCATCACGTCTAGCTTCTTTGAGTCATACTATGGTCTATAGTCAACCACCTCTTCATCAATCTATTGTTCCCTCATAAATCGGGTCAAGAACCCCCAAAACTGAATCTTTGTCCTTTCTTTACCCTTGCTCTTATCAACACATCCTTGATAATTACACCAAAAATAACTGGACTCCCAGCCATCAAAGCAAACATCGGACAAACTCTCTCCCTTGTTACATGAGTTACATGTTTCTTGGGCACCAAACAAGCACAAACTATTTTTATCCATATTCTAGCCTCTCTTCCATGTGTGCATAAGGGAAAGACACGTGATATCCGAAGTATTATTGGCTGGGCCACCTTTCCACCGAATTCAGGCCACTGATAGTATGTCTAATTTCTCTATACGATGGTCTCAAAATAAGTTCTTTGAATGGTTGTGGGTCAGCATTAGGCATACCAATTAATCTATTCAAAATAGTGGGCAAAAAATTCACAATATGCCCTCTAATTTTAACTTGATTTGACCTCTCCTTCGGTTCCTAGTTCGCCAAAAGTTTCCTCACCATATTCAAATTACATTCACCCGGATCATTAAACACAAAGTTCAACCCAAGAGTATGAAATATATCTATAATATAAGGAAATTCAGATGCCAAGATATTTCTATAAACAAACAATTCATATGAATAGTTTGACTCCTTAAGCTCTTTTAACCACTTTGTACCTTCTTGCTCCGTGAACCAACAACGCCAATAATTCCTTGGTGGTGGTTGTGGCATACTTGTGTCCTCCATTGGTGCCTCTTGAGTTCCCTTTGACCTTTTGTTTCCATGGCTTGATGAAGCCACACCCTTTCCTTTGTTGACTTTAGGAGCCATTGTTGGTGAATTTTCAATAAAAATGATGTTGTTTGTGATTTATGTGAAGAAGTTTAGAAGAATTTGTGAGAAAGATGAAGTTTTGGAGAAGAATTTCAAGAGAGATGGCAACGCGAATGAGCTAAAAAGTGGGGAGAAAAAATAGGTTTTGCTCTTTTGAAACACTCTGTGGTTCAGATTTTGACCCGCTTGACCCGTAACTTTTTTCCTTAGAATTACCCCGTCGTGGAGCGCTAGCCCATGCACAGGTATAGCACATCGTGCCAATTTGTATACAGGACTGCCTATGCGTCATGCCAGTCTGTGTGCAAGACCGCCTGGGTGGCGTGCTTTTTCATGCCCCTTTTTCAATTTTCATGCTTAAAAATTCTTTTGTGGTTTACGGCTTGATTCCTACACACTTGAACAAACATATCAACTCTAACAAATCAAAAAAAAATCTTGGGTTGCCTCCCAAGCAGCCCTTGATTTAATGTCGCGGCATGATGTAGGTATCTTGATTACTCATACTTCATCAAGATACATATTTAGATCATGGTCACATGCAATGATCCTCATTCTGAGGGTTAGGAACGGTATCACTAGGAAAAGTGCCCTTTTGCCTCTGATTTATTGTTGTCGAGATTTGCCCCTCTTGCTACTCAAACTACTTTATGGAGGTCAAATGTGAGTCCACCAGCTGACTCAAGTTTGAAAGGTTACCCATCGTCTCTTTGACTCCTACCTTAATGGAATCAACCTTTTTCATCACACAACTCTTCAGATGCTCTAACCTTTCGATTCCAGAGTCATTTGCAGCAGGCTTTCTAGCTCTTGGAGGAACATAAACTCAGTTTCTATCATTCTTGGGGGCATCTCTACTCCTCCATTGACTTGGTCTCTATCTCTAGCCCCAGACTTATCGTAATTATTATTCCGTAGTAGTTCTGACCTTGATTTTCTTGGCCTTGATGCAAAAATTCTTGGATAGACTCTTGGGTGTTGGCCCAGAAATCCCCTTTATTATTCACAAAATTAGCATCCTCTTCCACGTCAGGGTAGTGATCCTCATACCTGGGTCCCTTCTCTTGAGCATTCACAGTATACACCTTCCGTGTATTTAGTGTGGTTAGGTTCTTGGGGATCAGTTCCAACTAGAGTATTGAGATGGGCCATATCTTGGTCCCCTCTTCTTCTATTTTCTGTTTCTCTATTGTCATGACTCTAGAATAGTTTGTTGCAGCGGCCTCAGATTCTCTAGTGTACCATGCCCTATTGGTCTTTGTCATCTTATCTATTATTTCACCGGCTTCTGCAAAAGTGTGGGTCATCATGGACCCCTATGCTATCTCATCTGTTATAGCTTTATTTGAGATGCTTAGTGACCTGTAAAATACTTCCAAAAGGACCTCCTTACGAAGCTTGTGATTGGGACATTGCTTCAACTTCTTCTTGAATCTTAACCATACCTCATGTAAGGTCTCCCCAGGTAATTGTCTAAAATTATTAATTTCATCCCTCAACTGAATCATTCGTGATGGTAGGAAAAACCTCTCCAAGAAAGCTATAGTCAGCTCTACCCAGGTAGTAATAGACTCATCTAGAAGCTCATTCAGCCACAGAGTAGCTTATCCTTCTAGTGAGAATAGAAATAATTGAATTCTAATAGCCTCTTGAGAAACTCCTAGCAGTCTATAGGCATTGCAGATCCCATTGAAATTTATCAGGTGTTGGTTTAGATCTTCGCCAAACAAACCATTGAACAACCCCTTCATGCTCAGCAACTGCATCATTGTACTAGTAACATTGAACTTAGCATTACCTAGCAGTGGGAGTGGAACAATGGCTCCCATGTAACTAACTTTCTCTAGTTAAAACACCTCCTTGAAGAGCATATTCCATATGACATTATGTCCATGATGAAGAGGGAGTTATTTAGTTCCTCTCTGTCAAGGCCGTAACAAAGTTTGCAACCTCATCTCTCTTAGCTGCTTCATCTAGTTGGGCTTTTTCTACCAGGAGCTCAGCTTCAGTTTTTTGCGCCTCAGTCATTTTCTCCAATGGGAGATTAACCTATTCCACAGGGTTCGCCATGCTAACCTGTGATAAAACAAAATGAAAACAAAAATGTAAATCATGAAATAAATACTATAAGACAAATTTAAACACCAACTAACTATTTCAACACCGTATTCCCTACAACGGTGCCAAAATTTGATAACGCCTAAATTACATCTTGCAATAAAGTATAAAGCGGTCGCTATCAAATATAGTAACTCAACTAAGTTAGGGTCTATCCCATAGGGAATAGGGAGGAAATAATATGTTAATGATGAGTAAATCAACCTGTAGTCAATATTTTAGAAGGGGGGTTGCAAATAAAAAAAAGGTAGTCTTATACTATTATTGAGTTGTTATCAAATTATTAAGTTAAAACTAGGATTTTGTTCCCCATGATTTCATAACATAATAGGCTTATTTTATTAGTGATCTATCCTGATGAATTTTGTGTAAGACTGACGATTATGTTCACCTAACGTCTCTCAACCTATGTAGATAAATTTCACCTAAATCCTCTAAGATTTTAGGTGTGTATATTTTTCCTTCCCCATAACTCTTGGATTAACTATCCTTGATTAGAGCTCAAGTTAATTAGATGAGGGTTGGTAGCCTCAAATTACCACTTATTCTATTTTCCTAACTTCAACCTCTTTGGTCGAGCAAATTTTATATACAGGCAATCAAATATTAAAATAAAGAGAATAATTATTTGCTCAATTCACCATTCAAGAATCACTATTTTATATTTGCATACTTCGATTAATCCTTCATGTTCCCACAACCCTAGCTTAAGAGATTTAGACACTTATGTTTGAGAAAATAATAACATAAGATATAGAAGAAATCATAATAAAATACTTACAATAGTATTAAATTGTTTAAGAAATCTCCAAAGCTAAATTGAATCACAAGAACTTGATGAATTCTCCAACAACTATTCTACTAAGTTGCACTTAGTTTCACAATGCTTGAATCCCCAAAAGTGCACTATGGTCAACTATGTTGCACACCTAAAATCTCTTAATAAAGGGTATATATAGTAGATTAAGTCTTCGTTGTTCCTTCTTGGATTGGGATTAGGTATTGCAGCTTTTATTCCTACTCGAACTAGGATTGGACCTCTGACCATGAGGAATAGCCCTATGCGCCATGCCTCTCCATGTGCTGGGGTGGTTGTGCGTTGCGCCTGGTGCATCGCGAAGGCCATAACACTGCTATGCCAACCTCTATCATACTTGTTTCCTTAGACTAATTTTTACATACTTGCTCGTTTTAGACGCTATTAAGTCTAGATTTGTTACTTTCATACCTGAAAACATAAAATCATGTGTATTAGTTATTTTTCACAAATATCATAGAAAATCAAAATAAACACACATAATTTGTTCTCAAAACATATCTAAGCATGGCAAAAAATATAGCAAATAAGTGTGTAAATACGCCCTACATCAATCACTTATTAGATGGTTTGATGTAGGAGAGGCTACATTGTTAGGGCCCAATCAGTTCATGAGGCTATGAAGAAAGTTCAACTTATTAGAGAAAGGTTGAAGACAACTTAGAGTCGTCAAAAATCATATGTGGACGTGAAGAGGAGAGAGCTTGAGCTCAATGTCGATGAGTGAGTATTTCCAAAGGTATCACCCATGAAGGGNGTAAGATTTGGCAAGAAGGGGAAGCTTAGTCCCTGATATGTTGGTCCTTACAGGATACTAAGGTGCATTGGCAAGGTGTCTTATGAGCTGGAGGTACCCATAGAGTTAGCATCAGTACATCTAGTTTTCCATGTCTCTTTATTGAAAAAGTGCATTGGCGATCCATCTGTAGTTGTACCCATAGAGAGCATTGTATTAAGGATATCCTTATATATAAGGAAGTCCCTATTGAGATTCTTGACTATCAGGTTCAAAAGTTAAGGAACAAAGAGGTCGCTTCAGTGAAAGTCCTTTGGAGGAATCATCTTGTAGAGGGAGCTAATTGGGAAAGTGAAGAAGATATGACGGCCAAGTACCCTCACCTCCTCCCTTCCAACTCAGTTTTAGTATGAGATACTAGTTCCCTTCTTATTACCCTATTAAGTTTCATATCCAGTTATGTATCTCAGTTCCTTTCATTTCTTAGAATACATGTATGATTCATGAATTTTTTTAGTATATGTATATTAGTTCAGAGTCAATTACTCCATCAGTGTTTATTCTATAGCTTTCAGCTTTGGGATTGCAACTCTTTCTCTATCTTTTCAGCTTTATTAGTATCCATTTGAGGATGAATGTTCTCAAGAGGGAGATAATATAACACTCCAAAAGTCCCTAAGACTAGTCTTAGATATAGAGTATGAACCAGCAAAATAACTGAAACTTTCCCTTAGGAAAAGTCTCAGTATGACTCATGATGAAGTGGTACGAATCGTACCAAGACTCATGAGATGGGGTTCAGAGAAGCAGCAGAAATTGGTTAGGAAACCACGACTGGATCCTATGGTTCGTACCAAGATCCTACTGAGAGGTCGTAGGAAAGAGGTTTAGAGAATTATCTAGGGCAGGATCCATAGCTAAAAGACTCAATACGAGTCATAGCAGGGTGGTACGGATCATGGTATAGGTCGTACCACTAGGCAGTTTGTTTTTAAGTGCGTATTCCTAGAGGTGTTTCCATAAATTTCTATGCTTTTAACTCCTAAGAGGTTGTTTTGGGTTTCCTGAGGGGCTTATTAGGGGATTATACTTAGCCTAAATTCTCATTCCTTTCAAAAATATTGTAGATTGAAGATTCATCCTCTCAAGGCTCTCAAGCAATTAGGGTTCTTCTTCTTCTCATTTATCTTGGGTCTCAAGTCTAGGAAAGAATTCATCAACTTCCAAGTATGTGGGGTCATGAATGGGAGATTTCTTCCACCTCATGCACAACCCAAGCTCAATTACATGATTTCAATTCCTCCAAGTCCCTAACTATGATTTTCATGAATTTCTAGTGTTAGGCCCTTTTTGATGAAAAACTCCATGATCTCTTATGAAATTGATTCTCTCATGACTCAAATTATATTTTATGATTATAATTACATGATTTTTATTTTTTAAAACACTCTCATGAATCTCTATTTTCAAGTTATGATGATTTACTTAATTATGTATGAATTTCATGAATCTCAAGTTTATGTATCATGGCTGAATTCTCAGTATTTGTTTCATGGCTAGTTCACGTATGTTAAGAAATTTATGAATTTCATGAATCTCAAGTTTATGTATCATGGCTGAATTCTCAGTATTTGTTTCATGGCTAGTTCACGTATGTTAAGAAATTTATGAATTTCATGATTTCTATCTAGCCCATGCAAAACCAAGTATGTTTCATGATTATGATATTAGCACTATATATGTTTTGGGAGTAGTATTTAACATCGAGTAGATCGGGGTTCCAGTGCACCCCCATCTCATAAACTACGTGTCACCGTAGGTATGCAGGGTTCCGCGTGAGAGAGTGTCTCCCTTGCCCCAATGGGCTCATGAGTGATATCATGTCTTCATGGATCTTACCCTTGACAAGGTATGAACACACCTCTCAGCTAGGCTTACAAGTTGGGCTCCATGTATGCTTACTTGAAGTATGTTTGTTATAAGAATCTCCCATTGTTCCTCATGTTTCATGTTGTTCATGTTCAGGATTTATGATATCATGTTTTATAGTATATTTGACCCATTGATTAGTACATGAGTTTTACTTATGATTTCAGACCTATTAAGCTTTATGATTTCGCTTTCAAAACCATGGGTTATATTATACTTCAGTTTATGATGAACAACTCATGCTTTAAGACTATCTCACGATCATGATTTTTAGCATGTTGTCCTTACTATCATATTTTACTTATCCTACATACTCAGTATATTCACAGTATTGATCACATAATCTTGTTGTATATCATCGCATAATATAGGTTCAGGTGATCAGTCTGAGCACTACTGTTGGATTCGATCTTGCTCCAAATTTAGCATAGTTTTGGTGAGTCCTCATCATCCAAGGACGTTATTTTTGATTCATGTCTTTTCATATCAGTTCAGTTTTCAGACATAGAAGATCTAGTTGGAGGTTTTGTCCTTTCAGCTCATCATATATTTTAGAGGCTTTTCAGACTTGATGTATAGATATTCAGTTGTTTGTCTTGTCATCTCAGTTTTCACATATCATGATATCCTATACTTCTTCTTATTCCATATCTTATGATTGTTTCCGCTTATGTATGCTTATGCTTATGTTATGCATGTGCCATGGGTTAGCTTGGAGTGATTCGTAGTTCTAGGTGTCGTGTTACATCCGGGGTCTATGCTTGGGTCGTGAAAGAATAGGATAGAAATAATATGTTAATGATGAGTAAATCAACCGGTAGTCTATATATTGGAAAGGGGATTGCAAATAAAATAAAAAGTAATTTTAAACTGTTATTATGTTGTTATCAAATTGATGAGACGAAACTAGGGCTGTGTTCCCCATGATTTCATAACGTAGTAGACCTATTTTATTAGTGATCTATCCTGGTGAATTTTGTGTAAGATTGAGTATTAAGTTCATCTAACATTTGTTGACCTACATAGATGAATTTCTCTCTAAATCCTCTCAGACTTTAGGTGTGTATATCTTGCCCTCGCCATAAGTCTTGTATTAACTATCCTCGGTTAGAGCTCAAGTTAATTAGATGAGGGTTGGTAGCCTCAAATTTTCATTGTTATTTTCTTTTCCTAACTTCAACCTCTTTGGTCAAGCAAGTAGATGATACATGCAAGTTTTAACTTTAGCAACAGCTAAAACTAATTATAACAAAGAGAATAACATTTCACTCAATTCACCTTTCAAGAATCATTATTTTATTTTGCCTACTTCTGTTAATCCATCATGGTTCCCATAATCAAAGCTAAAGAAATTAGGAGCTCATGTTTGAAGAAATAATAACATAAGATTTGTAGGAAGTAATAATGAAATACTTACAATAATATGAAATTGTTTGACAAATCTTGGAAGCTAAATAGAGTCATAAGAACTTGATGTTTTTCCTCCAACAATTGTATGGAATAATTCTTTCCACACTTACAACAATAATAATCAAGAATTAAGTGGAAAATTCAAATTCCATAATTACTTGGACTAATTTTTAACCAACCTTCTACACCAAAAACGTCCTAAGAGGGGTTATATATAGTATTAGAATAAATCTGCATATGTTCCTTATTGGACTGGAATTGGACTTTGCAGGTATTAAGTCGGCCATCACTTGTCCACGTCGTGTGGCTGAGTACTATAACACCCCAACAGTCCTTAAGATCAGACCCGACGGTTGAAATAGAGAAAATAGGAATATCTGCACCAGGTCACATAAAGAGTCATTGAGTGACTTGGTATGTGACCTAATGGGTCGTCAAGTGACCCATTATGTGTACATGATTTGAATAAAATGATACTTCCCAGATGTTATAACGGATAAGGTGATAAGTCATCAAGACTCCCCACGAGTCATTATATGACCCATTAAGTGTGCAGTGGTGGTGAGGATGTTGAATTTCAGTGTTCGAGACGGATTGAGGGATGAGTCATCATGACCCCTAATGACTCATTAAGTTACCCGTGGGGTGAGGAAAATTAGAGAATGGGAAGGAGATGCTAGTGGAAACAAGTCAACCAATGACCCGTCAAGTCCCCCAACGAGTCATTAGGTCGGTCGTTAGGTCTGGCAGTATGTAAATTTCTGTTGAATCACTAGGGGTATTTCCATAATTCCTATGCTCCTAAATGCTAAACTACGTCGTTTTAAGCTTCCTAAATAGTGTTTTAAGAGGGTTTAACCGAACCTAATTCATTATGCTCTCATTCATGCTTTGAAATCAAATCCTCCTTCAAGATCAAGTTAAGACTCCTCACCAATTTCTTTTTCAATTCTCTTGGGCTTTTAAGACTAGCTTAGAAATTAGTCTACCCAGGTTTGTAGGGTCATGAATGGGGGATCCTTCCGCCCTCATGCCCAAATTTCTCCTCTAATTAATGAATTCAAGTCTATAATTAATTGTATTTCTTTCTAAGGTTTTAACCCAATTCTATAGAATTATCTATGCTATGTTTAAGGGTCCAATCCCCTCATGTTCTAATTAATGATTTAAGACTAATGGGAAGATTTTTGCACTTAATTTGATTATAAATCCATGATTTCATGTAATGGCGGCAAAATAAGCCTACATTTTGATAACTCGCCCAACCCGCCCATATTTTAATTGGTTGGGTGAGTGACTTTTCATATGGGTAAAATTTGGGTTTAAGCCCATATTCAATCCATAGAAATATAGGTATTCATGGGTAAATATGGGTTAGCTTTAATTGGTTAAGCTTCCAACTTTTACTCACTCAAAATTCATGATACAAAAAAAATGCTATAACTTCTATATCAGAGCCGGAGTCGAGGGTCAGGGTTGGAGGTCGGGGTTGAGATCGGGAGTCGAGGTTGAAAGTCGAAGTCGAGGTCGAGGTCAGGAGTCGGGGGTCGAGGTCGAGGTCGAGGTTGAGAGTTAGAATCAGGGGTTGGGGATTGGGTTCGGGGTCAGGGTCAGGGTCGAGGTTGGCAGTCGAAGATAGGGGTCGGAGTTGAGGTCGAAGTCGGGAGTCGCAGTTGAGAGTCAGGGGTCGGGGTCGAGGTCGAGGTCGGAGATTGATATCGAGGTTGGGATTTGGAGTCGGGGTTGGCGTCTAGGTCAGGGTCAAGAGTCGAAGTCGGTGGTTAGGGTTGGGGTTGGGGTCAA
>JACEIK010002855.1:169410-181769 GCA_018107945.1 Datura stramonium
GCGATGCTTCCAGAGTTGTACTTGGTTGCGTTCTAATGCATAGGGGCAAGGTGACAGCGTATACCTCCAGATAGCTCAAAATTCATGAAAAAGAATTATTCGACTCATGACTTGGAGTTCGCAGTGATGGTGTTTGCATTGAAAATATGGAGACACTATCTGTATGGGACTCACGTGGATATTTTCACCGATCACAAGAGTCTTCAGTATGTATTCAGTCAAAAGGACCTAATCTTTGTCAGAGAAGGTGGTTAAAGCACCTGAAGGATTATGACTTGAGCGTGTTATATCACCCGGGCAAAGATAATATGGTGGTTGATGCCCTGAGTAGAGTATCTGTGGGAGCGTAACTGCTGTTGAGGAGGGAAATAAGGAGTTGGCAAAGGATATCCATAGATTGGCTTGGTTGGGAGTACAATTAGTTGATACAGCTGAGGGTGGAGTAGTTGTGCAGAGTGGGTCAGATTCCTCATTGGTTGTGGAAGCTAAGTCCAGACAGGATGAAGATCCCGTCTTACCTAAGCTTAAGGAAGCGGTTCTCAGAAAAGAGGTTGAGGCTTTCTCCAAATGGGGAGATGGTGTGCTCCGTTACCAGGGTAGATTGTGTGTACCAGACATTAGTGATTTGAGACAGAAGATACTGGCTGAAGCACACAACTTGAGATACTCCATCCATCCCGGTGCTACTAAAATGTACCGTGATTTGCTGGATATTTACTGGTGGAATAGCATGAAAAGAGATATCGCTAAATTTGTAGCTAAGTGTCCGAACTGCCAGCAAGTCAAAGTAGAGCACCAAAGACCGGGAGGTATGACTCAGGTTATCGGCATACCCACCTAGAAGTGGGAAGAAGTGAACAAGGATTTCATTATGGGTCTACCTCAAACTCGTCGGCAACATGATTCTATCTAAGTAATAATAGACCAGATGACTAAGTTAGAACATTTCCTCCTAGTTAAAACTACAAATTCAGCTGAGGACTATGTTAGGCTTTATATCCGAGAGTTGGTCAGACTTCATGGGGTGCCATTATCCATTATTTCATACAGAGGTACCCAGTTCATCTCGCATTTCTAGAAGTCTTTTCAGAAGGGACTTGGTACCCAGGTCAAGCTCAACACAACTTTTCACCCGCAGACAGATGGGCAAGCTGAGCGGACTATCAGACCCTGGAAGATATGTTGAGAGTGTGCGCGATCGATTTCAAGGGAAGTTGGGATGACCACTTGACTCTAATCGAGTTTGCATACAACAACAACTACCACTCTAGTATCCAGATGGCCTCGTTTGAGGCATTGTATTTTAGGAGGTGCAGATCTCCTATTGGGTGGTTTGAGGTCGGTGAAGCTACTATAATCGGGCCAGACTAGTACAACTCATTAGGGAGAGATTGAAAACAGCTCAGAGCTGTCAGGAATCTTATGCTGATGTAAGGAGAAGAGAATTAGATTTTTCTATGGATGACTGGGTTTATCTGAAAATTCACCCATGAAAGGGGTGATGAGGTCTGGGAAGAAGGGAAAGCTCAGTCTGAGATATGTGGGACCCTACAGAATTCTGAGGCGAATTGGCAAAGTAGCTTATGAGCTAGAATTACCTTCAGAATTGGCATATGTGCACCCAGTATTCCATGTGTCACTATTGAAGAAGTGCATCGGTGATCCAACTTCAATTGTACCATTGGACGGCGTGGGAGTGAAAGATAGTCTCTCATATGAGGAGGTCTCAATCCATATCCTTGAATATTAGGTTCGTAAGCTATGGAATAAGGAGGTAGCTTCAGTCAAGGTCTTATGGAAAAATCAGCATATAGAAGGAGCTATGAAGGAAGCCGAAGCAGATATAATGGCTAGATACCCACACTTGATCCCTTCTAGTTCAGTTCTGGCATCAGGTACTATATTCCTCCCCAGTACCCTATTCAGTTCTGTACTCTTCAGCTTTATTTAGATTTTCTATGGGCATTCTAGTTGCATCAGCTCTGTTAGTACGGTGAAGTCAATTCAAAGTCAGTTACTCCTTCAGAAACTAGCTCATAGTCTTAGTCGAGGATGAATGATCCTAAGGTGGAGATATTGTAACACCCCAAAGCTTCCTAGACCAGACTCAGGCTTCAAGAAAAATTCAGCAGAAAAAATGGAAAGAAATTATCTATGAATGACTGAGACAATGAGTTGTGGTCAACTCCAATGACTCGTTGTGTCAGTCGTGGTATGCTGGTCTTGGTCACTTGGGAACTAACAATACAAGGAATGACCCGTTATGAGAAACAACGAGTCGTCCTGTCGGTTGTGGCTTCCTTAGCTCAGAAACTCTTACCAAGACCCCACGACTCAACCAACGAGTCATTGTCAGAAATAACGACCCGTTGTGAGTCGTCAGGTGAGGTCCCTGATATTTCCATCCAGTACTAACGAGAGAAAACAACAACTCGTTGTCTCCCACAACGAGTCATTGTCTGCACCGTTGTGTCCATTTATACTTTTTCAAAAAAAAAATTCCAGTGAACCTAATGACTGGACACGACAACCCGTTGGTTCAACCAATGAGTCATTATGTCACCCATTGCCTAGCCTGCCAGTTTCCTTGTCCAATGGCCACGGGAGGAACCAGCGACCCGTTGGTACGTCCAATGAGCCGTTGTATTCCCTGTTGCCAGAACCAGCGAATCCAGGACCCAGGCAGTCGAACCAATGACTAGTCCCAACGAGTCATGGTCTCAACCAACGACTTGTTGAGTGACCCATTGTGTCTCTACCGGTCAGTTTCCATATTTTTACTCCAGGGTTATTTTTGTAATTTCCCACCTATTTAGTCCCTAAATACGTCATTTTAAGTATAATTTTAGAGATATTAGAGGGATTGAATGGTTTTCTCCCTCATTCTCCAACTTTAACTTTTCTTCTTCAGGGAATTCTTCTCTAGGTATGTAGGAATTCAACAAGGGAATAGTCTTCCCTTGTGTCCCCAAATTCCTCCCTATTTCTCTCTATCAGTTATAGCCTTGAAACTACTGAATGTCAAGAAATTTCTAGTCATACTTCGTCTAAACCATGTGAAATATTATACCAGGTTAATTATAGATATGTTCCACCAGTTCCTTACTGAAATAATGTTAAATCTTGTGAAGTGAAATTTAGCCCTATTTCTTGAATTAGAAAGTCTTGAAATTTGCATTAGTACTTGAATATCGAAATTTTGCTTGTAGTAATCAGTGTTGTGGACTCCCATGTTGTTAGGAACATTGAAACGAAATCAGACTATTTTCAGTTCAGTTTTTGTAAGAATGCTAGAATTCTTAGTGTCAGTCAAAAAATGTCAGCTAATCAATTTGACTACAGAAATTCCCGAGGTGCTAGTAGTACCTACCAGTTATCATAATCAGATTTTGAATTACGTTTTATTGGTCCATTAGGAATTCATGAAATTTTAGATAAATAGCTCTGACTAGCCTTAGGACCCTAATTTCAGATTTTAGTTTGTTCGTTAGACGATTACGACACTTCTAGATAAGAAGCTCTGACCAGTCTTAGAATCTAGTTTGATAATCTAGTCTGATAAGACCCTCATGGTTCTTTTACATATATATCCCCGACTAGTCTTGGACCCTAGTTTTGAGCTATTAGCTTAGTATTCAGTCTAGGACTATCCATTGGAAGTAGGACTTAGCACCGAGTGAACTGGGGTTCCAACGCACCCATGTTCCTAGAACTACGTTGCCACCGTAGGTTACAGTTTTTATTGGCCTTATGGCTCCAGAATCTTGTGATCACCCAGTTCATGCCTTTATACCCTAGCAATGTATATTAGGTCCACCGATGGGGTGTAAACATCGGACTCCACATCTAGCTCACGTGGTTATATGTCGGTTATAGACTCTCCCACTAGTTAGCTCAGTCTAGTTTTAACTCAGTTCAGATCAGTTTAGTTCAGCATCTCATAATTAGGGCATGTCCTTGACCATCAAATAGGGTCTTTTAGACCATTGTAGTTACTACAGATATCCAGTACAGTAGCTTCAGTTGGTCATTGCATGTCATCTCAGTTTAGCAGTTTCATTTCATTGTGTTATATTTTCTCCCACTTAGTCAGTACATTCAAAGTACTGGCGGATACTTCTATGTTGTATCGTTTTATGATACAACTGTAGGATCTCGCTAGCCGATCGCTCACCGAAGACTTCAACTTTTCTAGTTGGTGAGTCCTCATTCATCGAGGACAGAGATTATTTAATTCAGTTTTATTTCTCTTTCCTTCTATTTAGATTTGGAGTTAGTTGGGTTCTTGTCCCAGCAACTCATCAGTTATAGTGGCTTTCAGACACAGATTTGGTTTTCAGACTTGTAGTTTTGTTCAAATGTTTTCAGACATTATGAATCAGCTTCATTCTTTCAAGTATTTATATTTTTGCTTTAAACTTTCGTTGTATATATTTATATGTTACCCAGAATACCAGTGTATGATAGACAAGTGGTTGAATTGGGGTTACTTGTGACTCCAAGTACCATGTCCCGTCCAGGGTGTAGACTCGAGGCGTGACAGTTGGCTTGGAGCCATTCATGGTTCTAGGTCCCGTGTCTCAGTCCGGGGCCCATGCTCGAGTCATGACAAACTTGGTATCAGAGCAAAGGTTAGGTGTGTCCTATGGTGCCTAAAACTGCATTAAGTAGAGTCTTTTCCATGGGTGAGAAGCGCGCCACATTTATGGGGAAGAGGCTGAAAGATGCTTTAGGAAATTTCTCTTCTTTCAAGATCCATGTCGCGTAGTGAATTATCTCTCTATTCCTCTAACTCGTGCTATACGTGTTTGCAGATATATGCCTCCATGCTGAGTTAATGAAAGGATAATTAGCAATGCAAATGTTCATGGCAATGTTAATGGAGATAGGCATCAGCCAACCCCACCAGCTCCAGTGGATCCCTTGCCCTAACAGGTCACTCATGCTAAGTTTAGGGCAGCATTTCAGATGTTAGCATAGGCCATGACTGCTCAGGTCAACCAGCAGGCAGTGGACCATGTTCCCTAAAATGGAAATGCTACAGCAGCAGTGAGAGTGCAAGACTTCCTTAGGATAAACCTACTTGAGTTTCTTGGGTCGAAGATGGAAAAGGACCCGTATGAGTTCATTGAGGAGGTGTAGAAGATCACCAAAATTATGGGGGTGACAGGAGAGGAGAGGGGAGACTTGGCCTCCTATTAGCTGAAGGGGATTTCTCACATATGGTACCGTCAGTGGAAGGATAGTAGAGGAGTTGGAGCAGTTCTCGTGGGTTGTGATGAGTTTGTGACTGCTTTCTTGGAAAGGTTCTTTCCTCGAGAGTTGAGGGAGGTGAAGGCAGCTGAGTTCGTCAATTTGAAGCAAAACAACAGGACTGTCTAGGAGTATGCTTTGGAGCTTACCTAGTTTTCCAAGTATGTACAGAAGATGGTTGTTGATCCTAGGACTCGTGTGAGCAAGTTTGTAAATGGAGTGGAAGATTCCTTGGTCAAGGAGTAAAGGACCTCTATATTAATCAATGACATATATTTCTCCCAGTTGGTCATATATTCCCAGCAAATAGAGGCGGATCAGATGAAGGAGAAGGAGAGAGAGGCCAAAAGGGCCAGGACAGGGAGCTATGGGCAGTTCCAGCAGAGGTCCGGTGGTTTACATCGCCCTCATCCCCACCAAAGGTCGTCAGCCCTAGACCTATCATTAGCCAGTGTTCCATCTAGACCTAGGCATGACCATAGGGATAGAGCGTCAGGCTCTAGAGGCCAGGAGAACATGGTAGGAGAGTGCACTTTTTTTCCTTGTAGGAAGTGTGGTAGGAAGCACCCTGACGAGTTCTTGGTTAGTACTGATGGTTTTTTCGGGTGTGGGAAGCCCGGACATATGCTCACAGATTATCTTTTAGCTAGGCAAGGCGACAGTAGAGGTCGTGTCCTAGCTACCACTTCAGTAGCTCAAGTAGCTCGCCTATCTCAGTTGGGTGCCTCTTCTAGTGCAGGTGGCAGGCCGTGCCAGAATAGGTTCTATGCACTATTTTCTCGTCAGGAGTAGGAGGTCTCTCCCAATGTGATCACTAGTATGTTAAGAATATTCCATCTTAATATGTATGCATTGTTAGATCCATGGGAGACTTTATCTTTTGTGACTCCTTATGTTGCTATTAGATTTGGAGTCAGTCCTAAAATCCTATCATGACCCTTCTCAGTCTCTACTCATGTCTGTAAGTTAGTTTTAGCTCGAAGAGTATACAAAACCTGTCATGAATCTTTAGAAAGTCACCTTAGTCGATTTAGTGAAGTTAGATATGACCGATTTTGATGTTATATTCAGTATGGACTAGTTACATGCTTATTATGCCTCAGTCAATTGTAGAACCCGCGCAGTAGAGTTTCGATTTCTGAGTGAACCAGTCTTAGAGTGGAAGGGTAATTCAGTTATGCCTTTAGGTCACTTTGTTTCCTATCTCAAGGCCAGGAAGATGATCTCTAAGGGTTGCGTGTACCATCTAGTTCGTGTCAATGATGCTATATCTGAGACCCCAACTCTTCGGTCAGTTTCGGTTGTATGTGAGCATCCAGAGGTGTTTCGATATGATCTACCAAGACTCCCTCCCGAGAAGGAGATTGACTTTGGTATTGACCTTCTCCCTGATATGCAGCCTATATTCATTCCTCCTTACAGAATGGCTTCAGCCGACCTAAAGCAGTTTAAAGAGCAGTTGAAGGATCTCCCAGATAAGGGTTTCATCAGACCTAGCAAATCTCCATAGGGAGATCCAATTCTCTTTGTTCAGAAGAAGGATGGTTCCCTTAGGATCCGCATGATTATCGATACCTGAACAAGGTCACAATCAGGAGTAAGTATCCCCTTTCCAGGATTGATGACCTGTTTGACCAGCTTCAGGGTGCTAAGTGCTTTTCAAAGATAGACCTCATATCTGGCTATCACCAGCTCAGAGTTCGGGAGAGTGACATTCCGAAGACATCCTTTAGGACTCAATATTGTCACTATGAGTTTGTAGTTATGTCTTTTGAACTAAAGAATGCTCCTGTAGCTTTTATGGACCTGATGAACAGGGTGTTCAATCAGTATTTAGATATGTTCGTGATTGTCTTTAGAGATGATATTCTCATATAATCTCGAAGCTAGGAGGAGCATACCGCTCATTTGAGGATTGTGTTGCAGATCTCAAGGATCGTCAGCTATTTGCTAATTTAGCAAGTGTGAGTTTTGGCAGAACTCAGTAGTATTTTTGGGCCATGTAGTGTTTGGAGAAGGTGTGCTAGTGGACTATCAAAAGATAGAAGCGGAGAAGAATTGTCCTAAACCTGTCAGTCCGACATATATTAGGAGCTTCTTGGGTTTAGCTGGCTACTACTGGAGGTTCGTAGAGGAATTTTTATCCATTGCAGCACTGTTGACTAAGTTGACCCAGAAGAAGGTCAAATTTCAGTGGTCAGATGTGTGTGAGAAGAGTTGTCAGGAGCTAAAGAATCAACTTACTCAGCCCTGGTATTGATCCTACCGTAGGGAACAGATGGTTTTGTTATGTATTGTGATGCCCCTAGGGTTGGTCTCGATTGTGTGTTGATGCAGAATGGTAAGGTCATTACGTATGCCTCTAGACAACTTAAGACCTATGAGAATAATTATCTAACGCATGACCTAGAGTTTGCAGTTGTGGTGTTTACTTTAAAGATTTGGAGGCACTATTTGTATGGGGTGCATGTGGACGTGTTCACGGACCACAAGAGCCTTCAGTACGTGTTCACTCAGAAGGACCTAAATTTGCAGCAAAGGAGATGGCTAGGCTTCTCAAGGACTATGACACGAGTGTCCTTTATCATCCGAGCAAGGCCAATGTAGTGGCGGATGCTTTTAGTATGCTATCCATGGAAAGTGTGTCCCATGTTGAGAATGGGAGGAAGGAGTTGGCAAAGGATGTCCATAGGCTTGCTCATTTAGGGGTTCTCCTTACAAATTCTATGGATAGTGGTTTTATCATTCAGAAGAGTTAAAATCTTCATTGGTGATGGAAGTTAAAGCTAGGAAAGATGAGGATCCTATCCTAGTGAAGCTAAAGGAAGCTGTCCGAAATTAGAAAGTGGAGGTTTTCTCCCAATGGGGAGATGGTGTACTTCGATCAGCGCCGATTGTGTGTTCTAGCTATTAATGACTTGAGAGAGCAGATGTTGAGCGAGGCTCATGGCTCTCGGTACTCTATCCATTCAGGTTCTACAAAGATGTACCGTGATCTACAGGAAATCTATTGGTGGAATGGCATGAAGAAGGACATAGCGTTGTTTATGGCTAAGTGTCCGAATTGCCAAGAGGTAAAGGTTGAGCATCAGAGAGCTGGAGATATGCTTCAGGACATTAGTATTCCTACTTGGAAGTGGGAAGAGATTAATATGGACTTCATCACAGGCTTGCCTAGTACACGCCGATAGTATGACTCCATATGGGTGATTGTGGACAGGTTGACCAAATCAGCTCATTTTCTACCGATCAAAACTACCGATTCAGCTGATGATTATGCTAGGTTGTACATTCGAGAGTTAATTTGGTTGCATGGAGTTCCCTTTTCTATCATCTCAAATAGGAGTACTCAGTTTTGGAGGTCGTTTCAAAGGGGCCTTGCTACTCAAGTGAAGCTTAGCTAGCTTTTCACCTATAAAGAGATGGTCAGGTCGAGTGGACCATTCAGACTCTTGAGGATATGTTGAGAGCATGTGTGATTGATTTCATACGATGATCACTCGCCTCTCATCAAGTTTGCCTATAATAACAGTTACAACTCCAGCATTCAGATGGCTTTATTTGAGGCTCTTTATGGGCGGAGGCATAGGTCACCTATTGGATGGTATGAGGTAGGTGAGGCTACGTTTATAGGGCCAGATTCAGTTTATAAGGCCATGGAGAAAGTTTAGCTCATTAGAGAAAGGCTAAAAATAGCTTAGAGTCATCAGAAATCTTATGTGTATGTTAGGCGAAGAGAGCTTGAATTTGAGGTTGATGATTAGGTATTTTTGAAAGTGTCTCCCATGAAGGGGGTGATAAGGTTTATAAAGAGAGGGAAGCTTAGTCCCCATTATGTTGGTTCTTATAGGATTCGAAGGCGAGTTGGCAAGGTGACATATTAGTTGTAGCTACCAGCAGAGTTAGCTTCGATACATCCAATTTTCCATGTATCTCTGTTGAAGGAATGCATCGGTGACCCAGCCTTAGTTGTTCCAGTGGAGAGCACAGGTGTGAAGGATAGACTTACCTATGAGAAGGTTCCAGTTCAGATCCTTGATCGTCAGGTTCGGAAGTTAAGGAAGAAGAAGGTAGCTTCAATGAAGGTGTTGTGGAGAAATCAACTTGTTGACGGAGTTGTGTGGGAAGCCGAAGCTGTTATGATAGCTAGATGCCCACATCTTTTCCCTTCCGACTTAGTTCCAGCATGAGATAGTAGTTTTCTCCTCAGTACTCCATTCAGTTTCATGTCAAGTTCATGTTTATAAGTTACTTTCATGTCCTAGCATGCATGTATGTTTTATTAATTTAGTTCAGTCATGTATATTAATTCGGAATCGATCACTTCGTCAGTTTTCAGCTCTGGTTGTTAAGTTTTGTGATTGTAGTTCTTTCCCTAGCCTTTCAATATGCTTATTCTACATTCAACTACAAATGTTCCAAAGGGTAAGATAATGTAACACCCCAAAAGTCCCTTAGATTAGACTCGAGGGTTGAAATAGAGAAAATAGGAAAATCTACACCAGGTCACACAATGAGTCGTTGAATGACCCGTTATGTGACCCGATGGGTAGTCGGGTGACCCATTGTGTATCCATGAGTTGAAGAAAATTATACTTATTTGAAGTTGTAATGGATGACATAAAGAGTCGTCAGGACTCCCCACGAGTTGGTGTACGACCCGACACTGGTGGTGAAGAGATTGAATTCCAGTGTTAAGACGGATTGAGGGATGAGCCATCGTGTCCCTTAAAAACTCATTAATTACCTGTGGGGTGAGAAAGAATAAAGAATGGAAAGAAGTTTCCAGTGAAAACTAGTCAAGGAACGACCCGTCAAGTCCCCCAACGAGTCGTTAGGTCGCTCATTAAGTCTAGCAGTACGTAATTTTCTGTCGAATCATTAAAGGTATTTTCATACTTTATAAGCTCCTAACTCCTAAATTACATTTTAAGCTTCCTAAAGAGTGTTTTAAGAGAGTTTAACCTAGCCTAAGTCATTATTCTCTCATTCATTCTTTAAATTCAAATTCTCCTTCAAGATCAAGCTAAGAATCCTCACTACTTTCTTCTTCAATTCTCTTGGGCTTTTAAGACCAGCTTAGAAATCAGTCTACCCAGGTATGTAGGCCATGAATAGAGGATTCCTTCGGCTCTTATGCACAAATTTCTCCTCTAATTTATCAATTTAAGTCTCTAATTAAGTGTATTGATTTATAGGGCTTTAACCCAAATCTATGGAATTATCTATGCTATGTTATAGGTCCAATCCCCTCATGTTCTAATTAATGATTCAAGACTAATGGGCAGATTTTTTCACTCAATTTGATTATAAATCATTATTTCAAGTTATAAGAAATTATGCTCTATTATGCAAGTTTTAAGAAATTGAAGCCTATGAATCCATGATTTCTAGCAGGATGAGTTATCTAGTACGCATGAATAATTATGAATTCTTAAATTATGATTCCATGATTTTGGACTATGATGTCTATTTCAAGTACATATGACTCTATGATTTGGGCAAGCCCTGCAAGTTAAGTTTGTTTATCATGATTTTAGCCAAGGGATACAAGATCAATTTTAAAGAGATATTTGGAGTCAAGACTCTCCAGTTATTTAGATTTAAGCTAATGTTTTGAGAATATGATTATATGAGCAATATGAATGTTTTGGGAGTAGTGTCTAGCACCGAGTAGGTCTAGGATTTAGAGGACCTCGGTCTCTAAACTACGCGCCAACGTAGGAAATATTCTTATTGGGACTTCTCAAGAGAGTGTTTCCCTACTCAAGGGCACACCGTGATATCACACCTCATTCATCCTTTACCCTGGAAAGGCTTAGGATGGATCTCCTCTACGTGGACAAGACGTGAGATCATCATGCGCTTATTTATGGTGGTTGTTAGTTATGACAAGTTTCCCATTGTATTTCATGATTTCAGTTTCTCATGTTCATGACTTATGATGTTATGCTTTATAGCATATTTGACCCAATGGTCAGTTTATGAGCTTTCACTTAAGATTTCAAGCATGACAAGTCATATAATTTCTATTTCTAAATCTTGGGTCATTATGTACGATTTATGATGAATGGCTTATGATTATGCATATCTTAGATATATGGTTTTTAGCATGCAGTCCTTATGATTATGCATATCTTAGATATATGGTTTTTAGCATGCAATCCTTACTCTCATGATTTATGTTTATGATTTTTAACTGGCGCTTTACTAGTACGTTTTACTTACCTTACATATTCATTATATTTCATGTAATAACCATATACACTATGCTATATCATTACACGATATAGGTTCGAGTGACCAGACTTAGCTGCACCGTTACTCCTACTCTAATATCAGTCCAGTTCAGTCATGTTGGGTGAGTCCTTATCTTCTGAGGACATTCATTTAGTTATGTTGTTTATTTTCAGACTTGGAGTTAGCTGGGGGTTTGTCCCAGCATCTCATCAGATAATAGAGGCTTTTCAGACATAAACTTAGTATGTTCAACTTTGTGATTCAGTGTTGTGATATAATCGCTTGATAAATCCTTTATGATATTTGGTATTCCTCTTATTCATGCTTGTATTAATTTTCACTTGATTATGTTCTTAGTTTATGCTATGTATGTACCATGGGTTATCTTGAAGCCATTCATGATTCTAGGTCCCGTGTCTCGGTTTGGGCCCATGCCTGGGTCGTGACAGTCATGCCATATTTGCCTCCGCATTGTGCCATTGATGTAGTGAATATTTACTCACTTATTTTCGATATTTTGGTCATGCTTAGCTATGTTTTGAGAATAAATTGTGAGTGTCTTCTTTGATTTTATATAATATTTGTGAAAAAAGAGTTGACGCATACTGTTAGATATTTTCAAGTATGAAAGTGACGGATTTAAGCTTAATTTTGATTAAAAAGAGCAAGTATGGCAAAAAGGGGTTGAGAAAACAAGTATAATAGAAGAATACATTGCACAGGCATAGTAGTGTTATGGTCTGCACGACACTGTTCGGCGGTCTGAATGACTACACGCAAGTGCACGTGGTCGAACAAGTAGTAAATGGCTCAAGTAAGCCAAGTATCGATCCCACAGGGACTGGACTACGGGGCAAATCTACTCA
>JACEIK010002856.1:32779-50520 GCA_018107945.1 Datura stramonium
GTTACCTATTCACTAAATCATTTACAAGCGTAGTATTTTTATTAATTTAATAGCAGCTAATTCAATTTTCCTCTAATTCATTTAAAATCTAGCCACTTTTTATTTAATTTGTGCCATTTTATCCATTTTAATCAATTTTAGGCTATATTTTAAACTCAATTCAGCCTCAATTCATCCAACCCATTTACCCAAATCCAGATGATCCAGCTATACCCGAACCCGACCCAGAACTTAAAAAGCAATATCAGTCGTCTATCCTTCTAAATCTAACGGCCAATATTAATCCTTCCATATTTATCACTATCCCAAGCCCTAAACCAAAGAGAACTCTCAATTCTCACTTTTTTCTTCTTCGCACTGCTTCGAGAAGCCATTGTTGCCACTGTTCTCCGGGCCACCGCCTCTGGCCGGTGGAAGCAACTTTCTTCGTCGTTCCCTTCCCCTCTACTCACTATTTCGGCTAAAATGTCAACCAGACATCCCTCCGTCCTCTTTTCTTCACCTGCTACTTCGGTCACCTCCGTCTAGTGGGATGACACCGGCGGAGATGATTAAAAATGGACAACAACTTCATTATCGATTGAACCTCAGCATCGCCGCTCTCTTCTTCCTCTCATCCGGCCAGTAACCACCATCACTGCTTCGGTCGGCAGAAATAGACCCATCAACGGGCCGCACCTCCCTTTCTTTCTCTTTCTCTTCCCCTCTCTGCCACACGTTGTCGCTGCTCCATCATCTCTGGTGAACCAGCAATCGCACGACGTTGTTTCGTCTCCTCTCTGTCCCACTCTTCTTTCACACACAGACCCTTTGCCATCACCGAAGCCATCTATGACCTTCGCCTTTCAATGAAGTTGAAGTAATTTCAAGTTCTACGATGGATTCATAGTCTTAGGTAGTCGTTTCCTGTGTATTGTATCACCAGATCTAAAATTCATGTATTTACATGCTCCATTTTTGATAATTAATTTCGGTTATTACTTGTGTTTGTTTCCAATTTGTCATACCCAATTCTATCGATTTTCTACTATTTGGAAACTCATGTGACATTTGTCGTTGTTGACTCCTATTTGTTTAGTGTATGTATGTGTATATACGTATATAACTGTTTGTATTGTTTAGTCTCACTCATCCTCTTATTAGAGATTTTATTATTACCAACCTAACATACGTTATTTGCTAATCATTCCTCTTCCTCGATATATTTTTGTCAATTAGGCAGAATTAAAAGTGTTTCTACAAGATGTTGACTAGTCCTTAATTTATGTGTCATTCATATTTATATGATGATTTGAGAGTCTATGCTTGAATGGAATCCGGTTAATTTAGTTGATAATCTTGATATTTGATCGCATACTCTTGCCTCCTTGGATCCCTATTTATATGATAATTTGAAAACTTATGCTCGTTGGAAATCCATAATTTTGTTATCTGTTCGCCTTGATACACTGAGTTGATTTATTTCTTACCATATCAAAGATATTTGAATACGGTGTTTGAAAATCTTTGCTTTATGGAACCTACTTACTGAATATGGAAAAAATTGGTACTGATGTGTTATATTAATCCTTAATTGATTCTCTTCATCTCCTTGTTTTCCTTAATTAGTTGTGGCAATTCAATATTTATTTACCATTGGTGACCATAGGTAATTTGATAATATATTCAAATATGGTAAATATATGATAGTTTCATACTTATTTTGGAACATCCAAGATTCACTCTTTCTTCTCCTTAATTAATTAGGACTCTTCGTAGTATTTAGTTATTTGGGGCAAATTCTACTAGAATCTCTCATGACTATGTGTGATTGATTCACTTCTTTCCTTAATTGGTTCAACGTCTTGTCTTTAAGGAAGATTATGAAATTTTGTATTGATTGAATTGAGTTATGGAAAGGATTCCTTCGGCGTATTTCCCTTTATTATTCCTTTTCGTTTTATGTCTAACGAATTCCATGACTCAATGGACCATCTTTCCATACAACCTCATTACAGTTTTAACTATATAAGTATACTTTCTCCTCCTTCCCTAATCATCTGAATCTCTTCTACTCTAAGTGCTATNTACTCTAAGTGCTATTATTCCAACATTATTAATTCTTTTAGAAAATAAAAATTAAAAAAAAAAAATTCTTACTCTTTTTAGTACTTACAAACTCAAATCTCATTACTTTGAAAGCTCCACTGAGTTCCTAATCTTCAATCTTAAGTTATATATTTTTTGACTTGTTAGTCATCCAACTATGTGATTCTCTTTTATCTTGTATTCTTACTTGATTTGTTGTACGTTAGTCTCTTTTATGTCTACATAAAATTTATTAATTATTTGAGTTTTATTAGTAACTGTGACGTTAATGTTTTATCTCTATATACATGCTATTTGTATTTTGTTATCGTGTTTGTTTAGTCTTTTTTAAAATAGGAATCTTTTTTAAAGGCATTTTAGATACGAAGAAGACTCATCTGGGATCGAAAATTAGGAGAGTGCATGAATTGCATTCAATAGAGTTTAGATTTTCTTACTTTTCATTACTTCATTTACTTGATTTGTAATAATGTAATAAATGCTAATAATAATGAAAAAGGGATAAGTTAAAGAGGTTGGAAATTATGTGCTAGTTGTTTTAACTTTTCTTTTTAAAGTTTCTTGTAAGTTTACATTATTATATATTTATTACAAGNAAAACAAAGTAACTGTCCAGATTTGCTTTTCTCTATTTGAATTGGACAGTGTGGTTTTTAATTATATAAACGCTATCTCTTAACACATCATTTTTGAGAAAGTAAATGAATTACGAGGTTTAACTCCAAAACTTTTAAAAATTAAGCCGATCTTTTTCCCCGGAAGTAACATCAACCCAAATTTTGCAAAGGGATTTTGTATATTTATATGTAAATATTTTATGTGTTTATTTTTCAAATCCATTTCCCTTCTTAAATATATTATTATTATATTTTCAATTTAAGATGACCTCCAATTAATTTATTGCTAAGGTTGAAGATCACGATTCATAATATCGTGTTGTCATCCTAATAAAGCAACAAATATTTTTTTTATATTTTTAAACTCTCTCATGTTTTGTTTAACATCTTAAGTATATTTTAATAATTGATTTAATTTATAATGTCTCTCTTTTTGTAACGACCCGGACATCGTTACGGGATGGTTAAGAGCATAGAAAACAAAAAACTGGCTAAGGATGAGATAGGGAGGTTGTGAAATAAACTAAGTATAGAACTGTTCATTCTGGGTAGGTCCTGCTGTGATGAAAATTGGGGAGTAACCGTTTGGACCACCGCAGCAACCCTATGACCGCTGTAGCGGGTCTGCTGCAGCGAACGACGAAAATCAGAAAGTGGGTTTGAGTGGAAATTACGGATTTTTCACCCTATTATTACCCAAAATGCGATCAGGAGATCTAGAGGACGGAAAAACTCTCTAGAGCAGTAATCTCTTCACCCAAGGTAAGATTTTCGATTCTCTGTCTCTAAAGTGAGTAGTTTTGATCCTAGAACTTTGTAGACCTCTAATGGTGGGAGTTTTGTAGAGGAAGAACCCTAGGTTGTTAACTAGGGCTGAATTGTAGGGTGATTAGGGGTTAAGTTGGGTTGGTGTTGATAATTTTTTATCACTCTCTTAGAATCACGTGTTCGGAACAAGGGTTGCTCGAGGAATTGAATTAAAACTGAGTAGAATTGGGTTTTTACTTTCGAAAAGCACCCCAAAGGGAAGGGTTTGATCTGTTAGACTCTAAATTGAAGGGTAATTAATGAATTACTCTTGTGTTGTAGATTTCACACATTTCAAAGCTTTGAGGAAAGGCAAGGCTCCCGCGGAGTAGTTGAATTGTTACCTTCCAATCAAGGTAGGTTACTGTTTATAGGGATAGACCTATATAATGACGTATATATTGTGCAATTTTGATATATGATTAGTCTTCGGACATTTACACGACATATGAGTCTATAGTTGATAATTTATTGCAAGAATATTGCTATGATATGACATTGAACTATGATGACCTGTATAAAAGATTGTACATATGATAATGGAATTAACTGTGCTGAATGTTTAGTAAAGTAATTATACTATGTCAATAAGAGAATTGTTAGTTGATGATGGCTTACTTGAGGAGTAGATCGTAACTTTCTGTATGATGAAACAATGCACTTGATATTTTTTTTTATGAGAATGATGAATGATAGAATTTACATCCTAAAATGAGAGGCTTGAGTCAAAGGGAAGCATCTGGGTGAGCGAATTACATTATTTGAATGGCTCATGTCTGAGGGGAGTATTCAGAAAAGCATATGAGTGGGAGCGGGTGCCACGCTGGCACAGTACATGAATTTCTAGAGTCCCCTGTAGTTCATGACAGTATGGGCACAAATAAGACCCTATAACATATGTGTACATGATTCGTGTGGTCGAATGTTAGGGGGAGATGACGGAGGTGTGTGCCCATCATGTTACCTTTGGCTTTGTCGTTTGTGTATTGTTTTGTACTTCATTTATGTTAATGAAGTGAATGAGAGATGTTCTATGAGAATGTGCAAAGTATTGTTGATATGATGTGAATTGATAACAAAGAACATGTTTTTAGTGCTAAGTGTGGCTTTTTCAATGTGTGCAGTTATTGAGTAGTTACCGCTATGAATAGCCGAGGAATTATAGCTCCTAATAACTGGTACGATTATTGTTTTATTATACGTATTGATGGACTTATGGAGCATTTGAAATGTTAAACTATTGATATATTAAACTGTGGGATGGATGAACTGAGAAGAGTGCAACATGTAGGGTTACTACCTAAGTAGTGCCGCTGCAGCGGGGGGCAACTCCAACTCATATGCTACCTCACCAACCCGTCTTATAATCTGGTACGGGCCAACATAACGGGGAATGAGTTCCCTTTCTTTTCGAATCTCATCACTCTCTTCATGGGAGATACCTTCAGAAATACCCAATCATCAATTTCAAACTCAAGTTCTCTCCTTCTCACATCTGCATAATACTTTTGACGACTTTGGACTGTTTTCAATCTTTCCTTATAAGGTGAACCTTCTCGATAGCCTCATGAACTGAATATGGTACTACCAATGTAGTTTCACCAACTTTAAATAAGCCAATAGGTTATCTACATCTCCGCCCATAAAGAGCCTCAAATGGAGCCATCTGAACGCTGGCATGGTAACTGTTGTTATATGCAAACTCAATGAGAGAAAAATGATCATCCCAACTAGCCTGAGCTGATGATACCCGAATTCGAGGTCTATCTTTAAGAAACACTTGGAACACTGAAGTTGGTCAAACAAATCATCAATTCTGGGGAGAGGATGCCTGTTCTTGATTTTCACCTTGTTCAATTGCCGATAGTCAATGCACATCCCAAGGGAACCATCCTTCTTCCGAAAAAAGAGTACTGGTGCACCCCATAGGGATTTGCTAGGTTTGATAAAACCCTTGTCTAAGAGATCTTTAACTGCTCCTTCAACTCCTTTAGCTCAACTGGATCTATTCTGTAAGGAGGAATAGATATAGGCTGCGTATCGGGAAGAAGGTCAATACCAAAATCGATCTCTCGTTGGGGAGGAATTCCCTATAAATCATTTGGAAACACTTTTGGATATTCGCACACTATAGGAACTAATTGGATGGTCGAGATTTCGGATGTAGCATCCTTAACCCTAACTAGATGATACACGCACCCTTTAAAAATTATCTTTCTGGCCTTAAGGTAGGAAATGAAATGACCTACAAGCACAGCTGAACTACCCTCTAGGATTGGCTCACCCGGAAATTGAAACTCTACCGCACGGGTTCTATAATTTACTGAGGCATAACATGCATGTAGCCAATCCATGCCAAAGATAACATCAAAATCTGTTAGGCTAGCTCTATTAAATTTGCTGAGGTGGCTTTCTGAAGGACTGTGACAGGGAAATTTCTATACACCCGTCGAGCTATAATTGAGTCACCGACTGGAGTAGAGACTGAGAAGGGTTCTGATAGGATTTCGGGACTAACTCCGAGACTACTAGCAACATAGGGCGTCATAAAAGATAGTGTAACTCCTGTATCTAACAAAGCATATACATCAAGGTGGAATATTCATAACATACCAGTGACTACATCTGGAGAGGTATCTTGCTCCTGACGAGATGCGAGGGCATAGAATATGTTCTGATGCTGACCACCACCTGCACTTGTGGAGGCTCCTTGCTGAACCGAGCGTGCTGGTGGAGCTGCTGAACTAGTGGCTACTGCTGGGCAATCTTTGAGTATATGTCCGGGCTTCCCACACTCGAAACAAGCACCTGTACCTACTAAGCACTGACCACTATGTCTCCGGCCACACCTTTCACAAGCTGGAATACTGGGCTCCACAGATCTTCTCCCCTGACCTCGAGAGCTTGATGCTTGTCCCCTATAGTCACGCCTAGATCTGGATGGCACACTTGCTGCTGATGATGCTGGGGCTGATGATCTCTAGTGGGACTGCTAATGGTGCCCACCACCAGGTCTATACTAGGAGAATCCAAAGCCATCAGTTCTATCCTTCTTGGCCTCTCTCTCCCGCTCATTCACCTGCATTGCCTCCATCTGTTGGGCGTACAGAACTATCCATTTGAAATCAATGTCCTGATGAAGCATCGAGGTCTGGCAATCTTTGACCAAATAGTCTGCTATTCCATGCACGAATCAACTCACTCAAGCCCTCTGGTTTGCCACCATCTCAGGTGCATACTTGGATAATCAGGTGAATTCCAAAGTATACTCCTGGACCGTCATGTTGTTTTGCGTCAAGTTACAGTTAGCTGCTTTGATTTCCCTAATCTCTCGGGGAAAGAACCATCCCAAAAATGTAGTATGGAGCTCATCCCAACCAATGGGGCCTGCTTCAATGGTCCTGCTATCCTTCCATTGTTTGAACTATATTTGTGCTACCCCTTTCAGCTGATAAGAGGCTAAATCTGCGCACTCCTCCTTGGTCACCCCCAAGAATTGGGTGATTTTCTAAATCTCTTCAATAAACTCGTATGGATCCTCGTCCACCCTCGACACTAGAAACTTTAGAGGGTTCATCCTTAGAAAATCTCTGGCTCTCGCCGCTGCCACATTCCTATTCTAAGGGACATGCGCTACCCCCTATTGATTGACTTTGGCGGTCAAAGCCTGAGCTAACTCTGGATGGCAGCCCTAAACTCTGCATGGGCTACCTGCTCAGGCACATGATCCATGGGGGCTGGTGGGACCTGTTGGTGTCTATCTCTGTTGCCATTCCCATGGCTATTTCCATTTCCATATCTTTTTCTGTTAACTCGGTGAGGAGACATGATTCTGCAAACGCATATAGCACGAGTTAGAAGTATATAGAGACACTTCATCGCACGATATAGATCATGAAAAAAGAAAACATTTCCTAAAACGTTTCATAGCCTCTTTATCATAAGTGTGGTTCGCTTCAAACCCATGAAAAAGACTCTACCTAACACATCATTCATACACCCTAGGACACTTCAAAACCTAATGCTCTGATAATAAGTTTGTCACGACCCGAACATAGACCCAGATCGATGACATAGGACAAAATCTCGAAAGGCTCCAAGTCGACCCATGGTATGAACATGACATCTAACTCAACATAATAATGCGGAAGTCTAACATATATAAAATAGATGAAGTCTAAAAATCTAATAATATCAAATATCCGAATACATAATAGAAATCTGAAACTGGGAACATACTATGTCTGATAAACCTCTACACATTGACGAGTTGATGGGACAAGACCCCAACTAACTCACTAAAACTGAAACTGAAGATATTGAATACAACTGATAAAAAGGTCCTCGAAGGATGAGGACTCACCAACTCCAGCTGGGAGATACCACTCTGAGAATCGAGCTAATAGCGGGGCTAAACCTGAATGTCGGAGCCTGTATCATAAAATGATACATCATAGATTATGCGGTCAATACATGGAATGTACTGAATATGCAAGGTAAGTAAAACTGTTATGTAAGTAAATATTAGGAATCATGCATATCATAAAATATTTCATCATAAGACTCTCAGAGTAGGGCTTGCATGTTATTATTTGAAAACATAATTTAAACATAACTGAATTGAGTGAACCTAAGTTGAAACTGAATATTCATAAGCAAAACTAAACAGTTGGGTCAAACCTACTAAAAACATAATATCATAACTGATGAACATGCATAACTAAAATCATGAGAAATAATGGGAGACTTGATTTATAACCGGCATTATGATGATACATCTTACGTGGTCCTGACTATTACACTCAAGTGGGCGGATCCTTCCAAAGCCTTGCTAGGGCTAAAGATGCTACCATGGTATCGATATCAAGTTGAAGGCCCCTTGGGGGCAAGAAAATCTCACAAGAGAGGTCCCAAATAATCTGACCATACCTATGTTGGCGCGTAGTTCTGAGGAACAGGGTTGACTAACCCTTAGCCTACCCGGCGCTAGACACTACTCCCAAAATATGTATATATTCTCCATCATTTTTCAACGAAGCTGAACCATCGTCTAGTGACGAAGCTGAATCATAACATGATATACAAAATCATAAAACATAACATGAGGAGCCTTGGCTCAAACCATACCACAAGCTGAAAAAAGTGGGAGTCTAGACTCCAAAATCCATGTGGTAAGCTAATAACATGAAATCGACATAAATCATGAAACATACTTGATCATATGCGCTTGCCAAAACATAAACATACTTGAAATAGACTTTGATAGTAAAAACATGCATATAGACATGGGTAATTCGAAATCATACTTGTATCGTAAATATCTCATCATACTTAGAAAGATAGATCAAAATCTCATCTTTTCATGAACTTTCATAATTGGCATTATAATTGTAAGATTTTGAAAATATGAATTGTAATTGAAAATATTATAAAACATGCCCATGAATCATAATTCAACATTAGAAACATGAATAGATTATACCTATGATAGATACTTAGAGAATTCACAAGTTGGGTTAAAACCCCATAGATCATCAACTAGGAATTTTCATGAATTTGAGAAGGGATTTTACATGAGAGTGGATGAATATACCCATTCATAACCCTACATACCTGGGTACTTCTGATTTCACAACCCCTTTGAATGCCAAAAGGGAATTGAAGAAGAATTGATGAACTTCTAGGCTTGATCACCCTTAGGAACTTCTAGGCTTGATCACCCTTAAGAACTTCTAGACTTGCATGCATGGAGAGGGATAGGTTTAGAATGAAAAAAACCCTGTTAAAACACACCTATGTGAGCTTAAAACGATATAGTTAAGGTTTTAGGAATTTAGGAATTATGAAAAAGTCCTTACTAAATTCACAGAAAAAATCATACTGCCAGTCCCAACAAGGGACTTGATGACTCATTGTCCATGACCACAACTCGTGGCCTTCTCCCGTTGCCAACAATGGAAACTATACCTCTTCTGGTCACCATGACTCGCGGTGTGCCTGACGACTCGTGGTGACTAACAGTTGGGTACACTGCCAAAACCTTCAACATCGAAGTGAAACTCTTGACCATGACCAACCATATGACTTGTGGCCCTGACTACGAATCATGGCTTCACATGTGGTCAACCCCTAGACCAAAAATCCAACCAAACTCTCTTTTCACTCTATAAGTCACCTAATGACTCATGGTGCACCTCACGTGTCATTGGACAACTCGTCCTGTGACCTGGTGCAGACATCCTATTTTCTTCGCTTAAACCCTTGACTCTGATCTCAGGGCGTTTGGGGTATTACAATGGAGTTCATGGAAGGGGAGAAAGTGTTTCTCAAGGTGTCTCCCATGAAGGGGGTGATGAGGTTCGGTAAGTGGGGAAAGCTTAGCCCGAGGTATATTGGGCCATTTAAAATACTCCGACGTGTGGAGGAAGTAGCTTATGAGTTGGCATTGCCGCTAGGATTGTCTAGATTGCATCCGACATTTTATGTGTCCATGCTAAAAAAGTACCATGGACATGGAACGTATATCATCAAATGGGACTCTGTGCTGCTGGATGAGAATTTGTCGTTTGAGGAGGTGCTTGTGGCGATATTGGCCATAGAGGTTCGAAAGTTGAGGTCTAAGGAGATTTCAACAGTAAAATTCCAGTGGAAAAAGCCACTTGGGAGACCGAGGCTAATATGCGGGTAGAGTACCCCCAGATGTTCATAGAATCTGGTACGCATTCTTCTTAATTTTGTTTAAATCATTCGTGGACAAACGATATCTTAATTGGTATCTAATGTAACAATCCGAGCGTCGTTACGGGATGGTTAAAGGCATAGAACAAAGAAAACTGGCTAAAGTAAGATTCGTAATGGGATGGTTAAAGGCCAGAACAGTAACCTCTTTACCCAAAGTAAGATTTTCAATTCTCTATCTCTAAAGTGAGTAGTTTTGATCCTAGAAGCTTTGTAGACCTCTAACGGTGGGAGTTTTATAGAGGAAGAACCCTAGGTTTTTAACTAGGGCTGAATTGTAGGGTGATTAGGGGGTAAGTTGGGTTGGTGTTGATAACTTTTGATCACTCCCCTCGAATCACGTGTTGGGAACAAGGGTTGCTGGGGGAATTGAATTAGAACCGAGTAGAATTGGGGATTTACTTTCGAAATGCACCTCAAAGGGGAGGGTTTGATCTGTTAGACTCTAAATTAAAGGGTAATTAATGAATTACTCTTATGTTGTTGATTTCACGCATTTCAAAGCTTTGAGTAAAGGCAAGGCTCCCCCGGAGTAGTTGAATTTTTACCTTCCAATCAAGATAGATTACGATTTATAGGGATAGACCTATATAATGGCATATATATTGTGCAATGTTGATATACGATTGGTCTTCGGACATTATGTGATACGTGAGTCTATTGTTGATAATTTGTTGCAAGAATGTGGCTATGATGTGACATTGAATCATGATGACTTGCTCAAAAGATTGTGTATATGATAATGGAATTAACTATGCTAAATGTTTAGTAAAGTAATTATACTTTGTTAATGAGAGAATTGTTAGTTGATGATGGCAATTATACTTTGTTAATGAGAAAATTATTAGTTGATGATGACCTATTTGAGGAGTAGATTGTAACTTTCTGTATGATGAAATGATGCACTTGACACGTTCTTTTTATTAGAATGATGAATGACTGAATATACATCCTAAAATGAGAGACTCGAGCCCGAAAGGAGTATCCAAGCGAGCAAATTACATTATTTGAGTGGCCTTTATCCGAGGGGAGCATCCGAATGAGCATATGTGTAGGAGCGGGTTCCACACCGACACAATACATGAAGTTCTAGAGTCCCCTACAGGTCATGACTGGATGGGCACAAATAAGACTCTTTGACATATGTGTACATGATTCGTGTGGTTGAGTGTTAGGGGGAGATGGTGGAGGCCTGTGCCATTCATATTACCCTGGTTTTGTCATTTGTGTATTGTTTTGTGACTTCATTTATGTTAATAAAGTGGACAAGATACGTGCTACGAGAATATGCAATGTATCATTGATATGATGTGAATTGATAAAAAAGAACATGTTTTTAGTGCTAATTGTGACTTTGTCACCGTGTGTAGTTATTGAGTAGTTATCACTATGAATAGCCGATGAATTATAGCTCCTAATAGCTAATGCGATTATTGTTTTATTATGTGTGTTGATGGACTTATGGAGCATGTGAATTTTTAAACTATTGATCTATTGAATTGTGGGATGGATGAACTGAGAAGAATGCAGCTTGTTGGGTTACTTCCTAAGCAGTGCCGCTGCAGCGAGAGGCCTAATCCAGTGAGTAGGCTGGCTATTACTTGAGTAGAGATAATGTTTATAAAATGGCTTTGTACTTCTGTATAATGTTGTGGACTCTTTTTATATCACTTTTTCCTTGATTATCTATTATGTAAGACGGTTTATTATGCCTATCAGTATCGTGTTACGTATTGACCCTACCCCCTGCATTTTTTTTTTTGAGTGCAGAGTTCGAGCCTGATAGTTCTTCACGCCCTCACCTGTGAACCAGCAGTTTCAAAGTTTGAGAAGGTGAGCAGATGAGGACGCAGTTCACTCCCCCGTTTGAAGATGTCCTTCTCTTCTGGACATTTATGTTTATTTTGTTCTTAATTTTTAAACATTCATAGAGTTGTAAACAGAATTCTTGTGCAATGGCTTTCAGGTCTTGGGTATTATTTAGCAGTGTCGGTTTTAAGCTGTTGATTTATGTTGTGAAATTTTTTTCAATAATTAAAGATAGCGTTTTATCTTTTTGCATGTCTCGTTTTGGGGGTAGTATCGGGATTCATTGGTTCTCTCACCGGGGGTTAGTGTGGGTGTCAATCATGGTCATTTGGGTTTTGACACTTTTGCTTCATCTGATTTGTTTGGAAACTTTTTTTAGTTTATTTTTACTTACCCTAAGTTTAAGTTGTGTATAAAAGTAACATTGTAGTGTATTTATTATTATCGTTTCAAATTTATTTCTTCTTACTTGTCCGAACACTTTAGCTTATTTAATTAATAATTCTCCTTTTATTTACTCATGTATTTAATAAATAAGTTCGCATGTTTAAATTTACTTATCACTTAGGTTTCACATTAACTAGTAAACTAATTTAATTTACCTTGAGCACTTGTTTGGTGTTAAAATAAGTTTTATATATTTGTTTGATAAAATTTAGCCAATATCTTGTCTTTTTTTTGCATTAATTAGTAATTGACTTAATTTATATTTGACATAGTTATTTTTTTTATAAGAATTTAGCTTCTTAATCACATAGGTAAGTTAGTTATAATGAAAGTGAACCTTCTTTGCTTATCACTAATTCTCCACATAAATAATTCATTCAAAAAGGATCCACAATTGTGGACCTTGAAAGGTGCCTAACATATTCCTTTCAAGGTAATTTGAATCCTTACCCGACTCTGATGACATAAACTAATAAAACGGAGTTATCGCATACTTAGTTTAGTACGGTGCCCTAACGCACCATAATATACTCGGTGGTGACTCTTCTTAATTTCTACTATATAGAAGCATGATAAAGGGAATGGCCAAGGGTATATTTGTAATTTTACTCTATTAAAAAATTAAATCTTTCTCACTATTATTTACACCAACACAGACCCAAAACATCTGGAAACATCTGGTCTTTTTCATCTCCTCTCAAATGTGGATCCTCTCCAACTATGTTTTTATTCACATTCAAATTATCAATCAATCTTTTTCGGTTATCTTCATCTTCACAAACTGCTTAATTTTTTGGTTTTCAGTTTTCTGTCGGCTTCCTCTGCCTCTTTCCTGGGTGATTTCTTCTTCTCCCTCCTCTTTTCCATGTTCTTCCTCCTTAATTTCGTGCTCAATTTCTTATTTTAGTAATCTTTCGTCTCTTTATTTCTATCTTTTGTCTTTTGGGTCTCTAAAGATGGACACCTGTATCTAATTTTTTTCTCATTTTATAAATATTGTTAAGTCTCATATACCTACTATTTATTTGGTCAATGGAGTCTATTTTTTTAAAAGCCTATGAATTGAGATTAAACTGAAGGAAAAATTGGATTTTGTAGTGATTTTTCAGTTTTTAGCTACTAAGAACCGGGAAAATGAACACCTTATTTGTTTTCCTATATTTTAATCTTGTTCAAAATAAACTTTTGGACATTTTAAACTCTATGGACTTTGATATGTTATTTATGATATAATATTTCTTTATTCCTCTAGACAAATCAGGGTGGCTGATCTCAACAATATAAAATTTGGACAAGATTTTTGAACTAAAATTGTGAGGGTTATGATCGATGAGAATTTCATTGTGGATGGGGGAGATAGCTTCTCTGCTATTACTTCTCCTATTACTTTTCATTTTCTATGGTGTCTGAGATGTTATGAGGTTTTGTCCTTTAGATTAATTTTATTCTATTCAACGAGTTCATTAAAAGTAGAACATTTAGGTTGTTGCACCATTAAGATTTTGCCCGATAAAATATCTAATTAAAAGTGTTACTACTCCCTATGAGGTATCGATATTTTCTCGAGCTTGAATCGGGAATTATGAGTTGGGAAAAAAGGTTATTTCTTCCTAAAGGTTTTCACTTTCATTTACCTTTTTCTCCTTTTCTAACTTATTTAATAACGCTTCTTGTTGTATTTTAGTCTAGGAAGAGGAGGTTTGATTTGTTGTTTGAGTATTATTTTTTTGTGGTGTTAGCGCTCCGCCAAATGAATAGTCAAGTTTTCCCAACTTTTATGAGCTTTCTCTCACTTATATTTTGATCTCTCTGTCTCTCTATTTGTTTTCTCTATATACTAGAATCACTTGATCCTTTTTTATCTCACTCCGATTAATACTCATGATTTTGTTGTATTTTCATTTTGTCAACTTCGTATTATCAGCTACAATGTAGATACACGAAGCTGTTTTCAAATGAGAGTATTTGAGATTTTGATGAATGACTTGCAAATATTAATTTTTGGTCCATTCAAAGTATTTACGTAGTTCAAACATCTAATATTGTTACTCTTTCTGGTCCTTTTGTTACTTGTATTGATTGTGGCGCTAAAATTGACCTATATGATTGATTTTGATATTTGTCTACATGTGGTTTTGATACTTTAAGCTAACCTTCTAGGTTCTTTTTTTTTATTTTTATAAATGAGGAGTAGGGCTTCTATTTAAATTGCTCTTTATTAGTGGAACTGAACTAGCTGATCAATCCCCTTGTCTAAAGGAACACTCAAATATGGGTAAAAAGTTTATTCTCATAATCAACTTCTCCTGAAAAGCTATTTCTATTTTCATTGTTTCCTTTATTAATTTGAAATATTACCTTGTTTGCAGCTTGTCACTAAAAATGATTAGGAATTCTCTAACATTAACGCAACAAATCTAAAACACGAAGGTATTTACTTCTTCGTCTTTGCAAGTATATGAGTCTCTCTGATAATATATAGACCTTTTGCAATTCTAACTAATATTAGCTAAAAGACTCAAATTTTAAATCAAAATAAAACGAAAAAATAAATGTATCATTAGTTCCATAAAGGTGGTTGAGGAGTGTGTTTTACAGGATGAGCTATTCCACCTTATCCCATGAACCAAATGACCCCTAGGGTATTATAGTGTTTTATTATCTGTTACCAATGTCACGTTTCCTGTTTCTTTATTCACGTTTAGCTAAATTCTTTTTCATTTTTTTCATCTTTACAAAGAACCTTTCAATTTTCTTTATCTTCTTGGTCTCTTGTCATCTTCTACGTTGCGTTCTCTAATCATAGGTATGATGTTCTCTCAATCTTGCCCAAATTTATTCTCCTTCTTTCTTCATCTTTTTGTTTTATCTATTTTTTAAAAAAATTGTGTCTTTATTGGGTTTTACTTATACTCGCATGGTCATGTTGTTTTCATTTGTGTTTACTTAATTTATGTGCTCTTGGTTTTTAATTTATATCTTCTCTTCTAGCACTATCAGCTTTAATTCATTCCACCCTTCTCTTAGATCTGTATGATTCATTCTCTAATTTTGTGTTTCAAACTTCTTCGTCTCTCTGGTGAGGAGATCCAAAAAAATTGTACTTAAGAAAGAAAGAGGAGAAATTGTGAAAATTCAAAGAAAGTTGGGGTGTTCTTCAACTGTCTGATTTTATGTTTCAAACTTCTTCATCTCTCTGGTGAGGAAATCCAAAAAAGTTTCACTTAAGAAAGAAAAAGGAGAAATTGTGAAAATTCAAAGAAAGGTGAGATATTCTTCAATTATTTTAATAAACTTTGTACACTAATTGGGTTGAACATTGTTTTGTTAATATGGTAATGTAATGCATCTTATAATGCAAACATTGCTAAGCATAAGCAATGTTGAAGTGATTTTCGTCAAAAGAAATTGAGTTTATTTCTCAATGTTTTCTCAAAAAGCTTGTTATGAAGCTAATCACTTTGCTAAGAAGGAAAAATGGTACAAATCAGTGTTAATAGAGTATGGGGAAAAAGTTGTGTGCTCTAGATTAAGAAGTTGATGGTTTGAGCATTAATGCAATTTTTGTTGCTTCTCTTTCCCCTACCGGTATTAAAATTATACGTACACAATTCATGTAGATAACAACAATAATATACCCAGTTCATGTAGATGGAAAAAACTTTAATAGTTTTATTTTTTTCCATTGCTAAAAATGTGGTATGCCGCAAATAGACATTTCATAAGTATTTTTTTTTATTAACATCGTAGTTCATTTCATTTTACCTTACTTAATGTAAAAGTTGATAACTACATACTTTTTGTCAGTTATTTTGTCACGCCCCGAGCTTAAACCCCGAACGGAATAGGTACTTGGAGTCACAAGTAACCCCAAGTCAAACCTTGGTCTATTATACTGTCACGACCCGAGTTCACACCCTAGCCGTAACACGGGACAAGGAACCTCGAGAGGATCCATGTCGACCCATGGAATTATCATAGCATACACTTAACATGAGAAATGACTAACAACATGGATAAGCGGAAGCAATAATAAGAATCTAATATAAACCATAAGGACAACGTAATAACACTTAGATACAATGCTAAAAATGTCTAAACAAGTTTGAAAGCCTTCTACTAAACTAACTAGTTACTGGGACAAGCTCCTAATTAACTCCCAACATCTAAAACTAAAACATAAAGAAAATGAAACATAAATCATGTCCTCAGAAAATGAGGACTCACCACTATCAGCTTAGAGAGGCTGATGCGTATCTAACCATGAGGCTGAGTCTGAAAACCTGAATCTATATCATGAAATGATATAGCACAAGAAGGCGTGCGATCAGTACTTGGAATGTACTGAGCATGCGGGAAGCGTAATTAAACTAAACATATAAATATACAAAGAGGAAGTAATTTAAACACACATTAATAGTAATATAACTGATAGGAGATACAACAATATTACATGAGATTTACGTATACATATTAACATAATCACTTATAGGGACATTCATTAACATAAGATCAACTGATGTGCAAAATATAACAAACGGAAATAATATAGAGGTACGATGCCATGACTGATATCAAAGAGAGTCCCTGACTGTCAAAGGGAGAGTCCCTGACTATCTAAGGGATATGTCTCAGCTAAAGGAAATCCCTGACTTTCTAAGGGAGAGAATGCTCTGATATAGAGTCGCTGGCTGACCAAGGAAAACATTATCGGCTAAAGAGAATGTTACACCCCGTAAAATTTCCAACACATAGATGACCTATTTGTGTGTTGGTTAAGCGTATTTGAAAGTCATACATGCTAGAAAAAGGCCTAGGAAAAGACCGGACTGGAAACCTGCCGAACTATCGCAGAAGGAGCCGGGGCAGAACCCCTCCGCGATGGCAACGTGTCACGGAGGTGGAGCCTCCGTGTTGACTCCGTGACACGTTGGCCTTGACCAGGCCCAAGTATATAAAGCCTCCAACTTCGGTTTAAGTTATTATAAATCAGATAATTCCCAGAAACGTGAGAGAAAACAGAGGATACGAAGGTTTTGATAAACTATCGCTCGATTACGCCGTCAAACATAGTCCAAATTCAAATTAACCTCAGATACCGAGGTATTTAGCATCAGGGAGAATTCCTACGAATATAGTTTCGCGAAATTCGGCCGACAAATCATCGTGCTACCAGGCTAAGGTAAGTGGAATTGCTCCAAATTAGTGTCAATGTGCTCCTAGCCTTAAAGTGAA
>JACEIK010002856.1:171009-182353 GCA_018107945.1 Datura stramonium
GAGTATGCAAGGTAAGTAAAATGAACATTTAAAATACATAAAAGTTCATAAGAGTAGTACAACATGATCATAACATAAATATCATAATGCAACATAAGGCTCAAGGTTTCAAATATTCGTAAATCATTCATAATCATACTCACGAGAGAAAAACTTTATTAAACATGACTTGAGCCAAAGTACATAATTATAATCATACATAAATCATGAGGAACGATAGGAGATTCTTATAACTGACATACTCCATATGAACACACATGGAGCCCGACCTGCAAACCCCTAGTCAGGAGGGTGTTCGTACCTTGCCAAGGGTAGAACCATGAAAGGGCGTGATATCACTCATGAAAGGCCCATTTGGGGAAAAAGAGAATAGTCTCAAGGGAGGTCCCATCGTGACCTATGGTGGCATGTAGTTTTGAGATTCGGGACAAAACTTGGGCCCCCAACCTACTCGATGTTAAATGCTACTCCCAAAACATATATAGTGCTCATAGGATAACATACATGAAATTCATGGGCTAGTTAAATCATGATAATCATAAGCATGCTTGAAATACGTGAACTAGCCACGAAAGTAAGGCCCGTGAGTCGGCCAAAATTATAAATCTATAAATCATGAAGTTCATGCATACTTGTAGAACATGTATATACTTGGTACTCGTAAATTCATGATGAGAATTTGAGATAAATCATATCATAAGTCATAAATCATAATGGGTTAATGAACATCAAAATCGAAGTAGAATCATAACTTGATTTTTCATAAAAACATGCATAATTGGGCATGATTTGATTTAAATCCAAATCTATAAATTTAAATTCAAAATAGTTGAAAAATCTGCCTATAGACCATAAAACATGATTTAATCCATGAAAGGAATTGACCCATAGATGGATCATAGAGAATTTCACAAGAATTGGAATAAACCTCATCGATCATGAAACTCGTATTCTAGAATTGAAATACATGGAATTTGAGAAAAGTTTAGGGCATGAGAGTGAAAGGAACTCTCATTCATGGCCTCACATACCTAGGTAGATTGATTTTTCCCTCTTCCTTGAACACCCAAAAGAAATTGAAGGAGAATTTATGGATTTAAGCTTTGATCACCTCTAAGAGCCTCCTAGTCTTGCGTGCATGAAATGGTAAGGCTTAGGATAGGTTTTAATATTTAAAACCCTCATAACTGAGCTTAAAACAACGTAATTTAGNGGGGTTTTAACTCAATGCATGAATCTTGCGTGCATGAAATGGTAAGGCTTAGGATAGGTTTTAATATTTAAAACCCTCATAACTGAGCTTAAAACAACGTAATTTAGGACTTAGGACCAGAGAAATTATGAAAAAGCCCTTAATAAACTTGCAGGAAAAGAACAGACTACCAGTCCCAACGAGGGACTGGATGAGTCGTCGCCTTGAACCATGACTTATGGTCAGGACTCGTGACCTACACTATCCAAATTTACCTGAGGCTCGCCATGGAGGACCTTACGGATCGTTACTGGTGACCACGACTCGTGGTCACCCTTCGTGGTCCTCACTACTTAAAAACCATTGACCCTCAACCTATCTTGACCATGGCTGACACAATGAGTCGTCGGGTCTGACCACGACTCATGGTCATGCCCATGGTGACCCATAATCTCAATTCCCAGAAATTAAAGCTAGCACCTCACCACGAGTCACCTAACGACTTGTGGTCATCCCCATGAGTCACAGAATGACTCGTTCTGTGACCTGGTGTAGATTTTCTAACTTTTCTCTATTTCAACTCCCAGGTATGATCTTAGAGCTTCCGAGGCATTACAGGGCTGCTTCACATAAACCTCTTCCTTCAGGTACCTATTCAAAAAGGAACTTTTGACATCCATTTGGAATAATTTAAACTCCATAAAGGATGAAAAAGCAATCAACATCCTGATTGCCTCCATTCGTTCCACTTGAGTAAAGATTTCATCATAGTCTATTCCTTTCTCCTGATTGTATCCCTAGCTACCAACCTTGCCTTGTTTATTGTGGTAACTCCTTGTTCATCCATTTTGTTTCTGAAGACCCACTTGGTCCCTATAATTGTTCGATCTGAAGTCCTTGGGACCAAGTGTCATACTTTATTTCTCTCAAATTGATGAAGTTTCTCCTGCATTGCATTGACCCATTCTATATCTGTTAGAGCTCCCTTGACGTTCTTGGGTTCGATCTAAGATATGAATTTTGAGGAGGCAAACATATTCCTACATCTTGACCTGGGTTGCATGCTATAGTCCAGGGGTGACAGTAAGTTGTCCAGAGGATATGAAGATCTGTGTTTCCAATTAGATCTCCCCACTGTAGATTGACCATCTACTGTACTTGTTCCTTCCTCTGGGTGATTCTCTGGAGGATTTATCTCCTGCTGATTTTCCAAGATGGTACCTTGATCTTCATTTCTTCTGGAATCCTGTTCTCCATCCCATCTTGGTATCTCTGAAGAGAGTTCTTCAACTTTATCATCTGCTTTGATTGAGTTCTCAACGGTTTCAATGTCCAGTGCATCTCTCTAAATTTTCCACAGCTCCTCATCATCAATCCTTTTCATGTTGCTTAGCTTGCCAGATTCATAAAAAATCGCATGGATATTTTCTTCAACACATTGTGTCCTCTTATTGTAGACCCTGTAAGCCTTGTTATTTGATGAGTACCCCAAAAATATCCCTTCATCACTTTTAGGATCAAATTTTCCTAGGTTCTCCTTACTGTTATTCAGCACAAAGCACTTACATCCAAAGACACAAAGGTAATTTAGCATTGATTTTCTCTTGTTTAGTAACTCATAGGGAGTCTTCCCAAGCAGGGATCGGATCAAGCATTTGTTCACCACATAGCATGCAGTGTTAACTACTTCTGCCCAAAAGGTCTTAGCAACTCCACCATCTATCAGCAGTGTTTTGGAAATGTCCACAAGTGTTCTATTCTTCCTTTATACAACTCCATTTTGTTGAGGAGTTCTAGGGGCTGAGAAATTGGGACTAATTCCTTTTGTTGCACAGGAAGCATCGAATTTTGCATTCTCAAATTTAGTGTCATAGTCTGACCTGATCCCCACAATATTGCAATTTAACTTCACTTGTGTTTGATTTGCAAAGGACTCAAATACAAGAAAGTTCTCATCCTTCGAGCACAAGAACATCGTCCATGTGTATCTTGAGTAGTCATCAACAATGACAAGAATGAACTTCTTGCCACCACGGCTTGCAATCTTCACTAGTCCACAGAGATCCATGTGGAGCAGCTCTAAAGGCCTGAGGTTCTCACTTCCTTCTTTTTCTTAAAAGAGGACCTTCTGCTTTCCTTTAACACAGGCATCGCACAACTTATTTTCAACAAACTTCAGCTTGAGCAGTCCATGAACCATTTTCTTGGTCACCAACTTGTTGAGAAGAGATGAGCTAACATATCCCAACTTCCTATGCCACAGAATTGCATTACCTCCCACCATACTTAGACATGTAAGACCATCACAAGACAATGAATCAAGATCGGCAACATACGTACTTTTGCACCTCTTGGTTGTCAAAATCACTTCTCTAGATTGGAGATTTGTCACAGTGCATGAGGCAGATAGAAATTTGACTTCATTCCCTTTGTCAAAGATCTGAGACACACTCAACAGGCTATACTTTAGCCCGTTTACATAAAAGACATTTTCTATATCATGTTCAAGGGCTTTATCAATCTTCCCAATACCAAGAATGTACCCATTTTTTTCATTTCCAAAGAAGATAGTTCCCTTTTGAAGAGATTTGAGTGAGATGAAGTTCTCCATCCTTCCTGTCATGTGCTTCGAGCAGCCACTATCCATAAACTAGTTCTGACTGTTCCCTCTCACTCCTTCCTGCAAGAAAATTCATGAATTAGGCTTGGGAACCCATTTCAATTTGAGTTCCCAAAAATGAGACAAGGGATAAATTAGACTTTTTTTCGTCCATTCAAGTAAATTAGTCCTAGACAACTGGGGACCAGGTACCCTACTGTCACCTAAGACGTTAGAGACATTCAGAACCCTTTCCATGCAATTTATCTAGTTGGGCAAGCATGCTTAGGGTGGTTCATTTCTGCCACAGTGAGTACACAATAAGTTGTTTGGGTTAGACATATACTTGTTATGAGGGTTGTATAGGTAGTTTGTCTTTCTATAACCAAGACTTTCGCCATTTTTTTATCTTTAATTGGTCGGCTTATCCAAGACCTGAGAAGAAGAAGTCTATTTGAGTGACTTCTCAAGATCAGCCTTGGTTTTGACTAGGTCCCTCTCTAGTTAAGAGTTTCTCTTTAAAGTAGCGGTGATATCCAGTTGAGACCTTTTTAATTTCACTTCAAACTCATCTTGGAGATCTTTAGTTTTACTTCCATTTTTGTTGCCATTTTGAGACATCTCATTCACTTTTTCAATGAGAGAGATTTTCAGAAAACAACTCTTTACACTTTTCTTCTAGTTTAGCCAACTTAGTGATCAACACAACTTTCTCTAATTCAAGGTCATCAAGATTCTTATTCAAGGATTCCTTTTATTTAGAGAGATCACAAAAAGAATCAATTAACACATTTGATAGAGACCTCACTTCCTTCAAGTTATAATCTTTGAGATTATTTTTAATTTCAAGAAACTTTACTTCATCTTCTTCATCCTCTTCTGATTTGTCCATGAATGCAAACATTGAATTGAAGGGTGAGACATCATCCTCTATCTCCATCATCGAAGCATCCTCTGGTTCCTCACCATTTTCTGATTCACCTAATGAGTCTCCCTAAGCGACAAGAGCCTATTTAACCATGCGATATGCTGCTTCTCTCCTCTTAAATTTGTCGGGGATTCGATCCTTCTTTCTGACTTTATTTGCATTATTCTTCATATATTCCTTGTAATCAAGCTTATGCATTGGACAATCCTTGATGAAATGACTTGGTTTCCCATATTTGTGATAGAGATCATTTCCACTGGAGGACTTATTGGCATTAGATCTTCTTTTAAAACCTCCACTTCTTCTAATGGCCTTCTGAAATCTCCTTATTAAGTAGGCCATGTCTTTATCCTCTTCACTTGAATCTGCCTGTACACTTTAGAGGGATAAGCCTTTGTCCTTTCTTGGCTCATTCCTGCTTTGATCTAGTTGTCTTTTGAGCTCATGATAGGTTTTTAGATTTCCTATGAATTCATCCATAGTGAAAGTTTCAAGGTTTCGTGCCTCAGTGATTGCATCAACTTTACTTTCCTAATATTTGGGAAGAATACTGAGAATTTTTCTAACAAGTCTGCTAGGTTTGATCACTTCTCCCAAAAAGTATAGCTTATTTGTGATTGAAGCGAATTTACTGTGCATTTCTTGAATAGATTCTCCTTCTTTCATAGAAAATATCTCATATTGAGTTTTCAGCATGTTTACTTTGGACTACTTGACTTGATTGGCCCCTTCATGAGCCATTTTAAGGTAGTTTCAAATTTCCTTAGCTGATTCACATGCTAAAATTTCATATTCATTCGGGAATATACCGCAGACCAACAGCTTCTTAGCTTTGTAGTTCTTCTCAATCCGCTTTATGTCGCTCTAGTTGTATTCTATTCTTGTTTTGGGAATTGACGCGGTGGTTTATCCTTCTATTATAGTTTTCATAGGTACATAAGGTCCATCTAGAATGATGTCCCAAAGTTCATTGTTCTCTGCCATGATGAAATCATGCATGCGTGTCTTCCACCATCCATAGTATTAGCCATTGAAACGGGGAGGTCTTGTTGTTGACTGTCCCTCTTCGAGGTTTGATGGAGCTGTCATATTTGCAGGATCTTTCCTAGGTGTTAACCTTTTAGGAAAATACTGCTCTGGTACCAATTATTTAAATATATGAGTCCACCACCAATCTAGGGACCAGGTCCTTCGACTGATATTGATAGTGACAAATTAATCGAAAACAGAACAAACACAGTAATCAATGGTACAAGATGTTTACGTAGAAACCTCCTTGCTCAAGGGAGTAAAACCATGACCTACCTCGTAGAATTTCTAATAACTTCACTAAATCTCAGCAACACACGATTACAAACTCAATAATCCTTGGATTAAACTCTTAATTTAATCCTCCTTGAAGTAACTCTACAACAAGGCTACAGTGCAATACCTCCATTGCAACATCTTCTAACCAGCTAGCTCTAACTGGAATTCTATGGCTAACTCTACCCTATACTCAACTAACTCTAGCTGATGACTTCTTTAGGAACTTAACGATTACAAAGAGAAAATACTTATGCAGACTTCATATTCTATATGTTTACAACTCAATGATCAATTCTAACAACAGTCTAAAACAAGAGAAACAAACAACTGGAACTTGTTGCTTCTTCAATCCGCATCAATGTTGGCTGTTTGTAAGAGTGTATATTTTTAAAATCTGAACAACTAGGTTTTTGGGTTGTTCATTCTTGGATAAGTATGAGACACCAAAAACCTAGGTGTAATCTGATTGGTCATGTACAGTTGACCTCCTATCACATTGTTACACCCCTGCTGCAATCCTACTAGCCAGCGCCGAGACAGTACACTTTACAACTATGCACAGACTCTTGCCACTCAACCAACCTGGTCCATTTCAAAGGACTATAACGAGGAATCGGATCCCTTCATGAGTTTGTCTATCATCACAACCATGAGCACAACATAATTCAATAATATATTTTTTAAGAGGGTATATAGTGTAATTAAAAAGAATTAATATCGTGAAATTTAAACTTCCAAAATGATATACTGGGTGGATTTTAAACAGTAACTTTTTTTTGGAGGGGGGGGGGAGCAAAAAAGTTAACTATGTCCAAACGAGGCCCTAAGAACACGTCAATATAAAAGATATGGTTTGAAGTCTTAACAACTTGCCATATCAAACCAATCCCAAGAAGGAAAAAAAGGGGAATAAAATCCAATTACGAGGAATTAATTAAGGAGAGAAAATAAATATGGAGTGGCATTTACGGCAAATATCGTGTCTATCAATGTCAAAATTAAAATCGTTCTGCGATTTTATTGAAAGAAACAAAAATGTGTGATGACGCGTGGCATTCGGGAAGTAATAGTTGGAAAGCAGCGCCCAGAATCTAGCCTCTTGCATGGCTTTACAGACTTTGTTCAATTTCAATGCTCTTTATTCAACAACTCTCTCTCTATTTCTTGATATTTCATAAAAGAAGATACAGAGGGAAACCTACCTTCCCTGATGTATTAGGGGTATTCTTCAAATTTTGGATTTTAAATTAGAAATCCATTTTTGAATTTTTTGGTTTTTTGGACTAAATTTAAGTTAGCGCTAGAAAATCTCACATTGGGATTGATAAAATCTTTGGGAATGTAGTTAGTACGAGGTTATTTAAATAATTTTGTAAGGATTTAAGTTGTAAATTGCAATAATTAAGTGGTAGTTTGGTCATATTGAAAATTTATTTGGACTTGCTTCAAACTTGCGAAACAATAGGACATCACGCTTCTCCTTCTGCTAGGGCTAAGCTGCGGATATGGTATTTTTGTTGTATAGAAGATATAGAGGAGAGTCCTAATACAGTCTGAACCTATATCTAACTTTCGTTTACCTTTGTGCTTTAATTTCCTTTCGTCTTTGTTTTTCCTTCAATGTGTATGTTGAGTTTGTTCTCAAGTCTCAATTGTCCTTGTGAAGTTGGTTTTTTTCTTTATTTTCCTTAAAATTTATTATCAACCATTTTTGTTTTATGGAAATCTCGGTTTAATCTCGAGGATTGTCATGAATCATTCTTTGAAATCTCTATGTAAATCTTTTTGGTTTTGATTATTCCTTTTGTAATGGGCAGTGATTCGGCAAGGTTAGGCTATTTGGCAGGAGCTTTTAGATGAATATTGTATTGGCAAGTGGTAAATTCAAGAGATAGAAACTATGGCTTCTGATTTCCATCTATTCCTATGCCGGACTGAGACCAGGAGAGTATTATGGGTAATGGGAGGTGTGTTTGCATTTTCCATACTTGTTCAATATTTTGAACTTCCATATGGAAACTTTATAGGGTCCCTCTTTTCTGGTTTAAATTCCAATAGAATGAACGACGTTAATACACAGCTCAACTTTATTGCGGGATTCGATGGGAAAATCAAGAGAAACGATTCTGTTTTTTCCATCGAGTCAAAGAAGAGTGGTAATCCTGAAGGTACAACTTCAATTCAGTCATCTACACACCTAAATGACAATTCTGGAGTGGAATTGCTGAAACCAAACAAGAACTTAGCACCAGAGGGGGTTAAGGAATTTGGGAATATATTCAAAGGTAACAATGAACAAAATAAAGATGATATTGTCCCCAACATTGCATCACCGCCAATGATTTCACCAGCTCCCTCTGTTTCACTTAGACATGTTGATGATAATTCAACTGCTCTGGCTAGTTCTCATAATCCCTATGGTTCCACAACTACTTGGAATGATGAAGTACCTGTTATTTCCCCTTTAAACTCGAATGCCACAATACAGCTGATGAATTCACCAGCTCCCTCTGTTTCACTTGGACATGCTGATGATAATTCAACTGCTCTGGCTAGTTCTCATAATTCTTATGGTGCCACCACTGCTCCAATCGAAGCAACAGGGCTATTAAGAAATGATCTTGCCTTGTTAGGCAATGGTTCCACTATGACCAAAACTCCTGCTGCGAAGAAAGCGTCAGATAAGCCAGTGGAAGGTGTAGTGTCAATATCTGAAATGACTAATATGTTGCTTCAGAGTCACCCCTCAAACCTTCTAACGGTATGTCTAGGTATATGTAAGATCAGAAAAATCTAATTCATTGAATGGAATCATTGCTAATTCCTTTTGCATATTGAATTCTGCCAGAATCCAATGTGGTCTTCAGCCGGTGATGAAGAGTTGCTGAGTGCAAAATCACAGATTGAAACTGCAGCTAACAGTATCAGTGATCTTCGCCTACATGCAACAGTTTATCACAATGTTTCAAAGTTTAAAAGGTACATTTGGTTGCATTAGTGGTTTTCATAGCTTTATTTGTCTTTCAAATGAAGTTTTGTGCATCTACTAAAGTTGTTGTGAAAAGATAAAATCTATTCATAGGTACTGTATCAAATTTGGCTCTTAACTTGTCTGGTACATGCAAGCATCATTTATAAGCTGCATACTGCATAATCTGCTTGATCATTCCGGGTATAGACATCAATTCCTGTCAGCTTTTCTTTAGCTATCCACTTGCATATTTGAAAATGATAAAATTAGCTATACAACATATGATATCCAGTCGTGAAGAATCTATGGTCCGGAAAAGACAAACTGGCTTTTGCTGGTTTGGATGAATCTTGAGACAGCAGTATGTTTAACAGATTTAATTCATCAAATGCAGGAGCTATGAGTTAATGGAACGGAATCTCAAGGTTTACATCTACAAGGAGGGAAAGAGACCCGTATTCCATCAACAAAGGCTCAATGGCATCTATGCTTCTGAAGGTTGGTTTATGAAGCAGTTAAAAGCAAGCCAGAACTTCCTCACCAATGACCCAAACAAATCACACTTGTTTTACTTGCCTTTTAGTTCTCAAATTTTGGAAGAAGTGGTGTATGTGCCTGGTTCTCACAGCTTCACCAACTTAAAAGCATATTTGAAGGACTACCTTGATTTGATCAAGGGAAGATATCCATTCTGGAACAGAACACAAGGAGCTGACCATTTTCTTGTTGCTTGCCACGATTGGGTATGTTATTACAAGTTTTAACTAGCATCTATGTTCACTCTATTTCTCTATGCAGGAAGTTTCACTTGGACAGAAGAGCAAGGAGTTGTATATGGTTATGAAGTGTCTTTCTCTTCTTTTATCTTAGGCCCCGGAAGAAACTAGGCATGAGATGGCCAATTGCATAAAGTCTTTATGCAATGCTGATTTAAAAGAAGGATTCAAGTTAGGCAAGGATGCTTCTCTACCGGAAACAAACATTGGCTCAGATGATCCCTCGAGAAGCCTTGGAGGCAAACGTCCTAGCCAACGAAAATTCCTTGCTTTCTTCGCTGGAAGTATGCATGGGTACCTCCGTCCAATTCTTTTAAAACATTGGCAAAACAAAGATGCAAACATGAAAATCTTTGGCCGGATGCACAACCGTGACTACATCCGGCACATGAAGAGCAGCAAGTACTGTATATGTGCAAGGGGTTATGAAGTCAACAGTCCACGAGTCGTGGAGGCTATTTCCTACGGATGTGTTCCCGTGATCATATCTGACAATTTCGTACCACCATTTTTGGAGACATTGAACTGGGAAACCTTTGCTGTTTTCGTCCAAGAGAAGGACATCCCTAATCTGAAGTCTATACTCGAATCAATCCCGCTAAGAAGATATCTGAAACTGTATAACAATGTGATGAAGGTACAACAACATTTCCTTTGGCATCCTGAACCTGTCAAGTATGACATCTTCTACATGATACTTCATTCTATATGGTACAATAGAGTTTTCCAGATTGCATCCTAGTTTTGGATTTGATGATGGTATTATAGCTTTTGTAAGCAAAAATTTAGCACATTATTTCCATTGATGGGTAAATGCTATTATTACAATATATGGTTTGTGACAAAAATCTAGCGCATTATCAATTATACAAGGATTAGTGCGGGCGATTGTTAATGCGACGATTAATAATTAAGAGATTGTTATACATGATTACTTTTATAAAGGATATTTTTGTCTTTAACTAGTTTAATCCATTTATTGTTAGTACACTTATTGTTATGATAAATTTTATCCAGTACTACAAAATAATATATAAAAAATTTCATGATTAATACATAAATAAATAAAAAATTGTACATTAGTTATGGCGGCTATTATTTTTTCTTATGGGGTTAATCAAATACTATATTAGTTTGTGCTGGGATTAATGTGTTAGATAAAATGATTCTACAGTAGTAATATAATAAAGTATGGGGTTAATCAAATACTATATTAGTTTGTGCTGGGATTAATGTGTTAGATAAAATGATTCTACAGTAGTAATATAATAAAGGAAATAGCTCAATGTTTTTCTTCATGGATATCAAAAGAATTTCACAATTGAATTTACGATAAATATAGAAAAATTCACTATTGTATAACAATTTAAGTCCTCTGTTTAAAAATGTATAAGTGTTATAGAAATAATAAAGAAAGAACAAGAATATTATGGAGAAAGAGAGAAGGAGAGAAATTCTTATTTTTCTTGATGGATGAAATACAATGAAGGAGAACCCCTCTATTTATAGGGATAATTTCTCCTACCTTTTCTCCAAAAGATAGACTTTCACTATAATATAAACACATGTA
>JACEIK010002857.1:0-35197 GCA_018107945.1 Datura stramonium
TGATATTGCTTGTATATTTTATATTTCATGATTTAAATCTCTAAAAGTATGGATGCCCAATCATGGGAAAATTTTTAGTGAATTTCATGGTCAAGATGATTCTGAAAATATGAACAAGTTTCTCTTACAATTTTAAGCATGTCTTTAAGTTTTAATTTCCCATGTTAGCATGATTGTTTTCTTATGATTTTAAACATGTCAAGTATGTTTGAAACTATGGGCAATGCCCACATGTCTCTTATGAATTATATTACGATTTGGCCGACTCACGGGCCCAATTCCATGGCTAGTAATATGAATTCTCAAGCATGTCAGGATTCCCATATTTTCACTAGCCATGCATGTCATGTTATGAATATTATGAGCATGTTGCATGTTTTGGGAGTAGTACTTAACACCGAGTAGGTTCGGGGCCTAGGTTACGCCCCGAATCTCAGAACTATGTGCCATCATAGGATTATGTTTGGGACCTCCTCAGTGACTGTCCCCTATGCCCTATGGGGCCTTCATGAGTGATATCACGCCTTTCATGGTTCATACCCTTGGCAAGGTGGCCTTCATGAGTGATATCACGTTTTCATGGTTCAGCACTTGGCAAGGTATGAACGGCTTCCGACTAGGGTACAAGGCGGACTTCATGTGTGCTCAAGTGTGAAGTATGTCGGTTATAGAAATCTCCCATTGTTCCTCATAGGTTCAGCGGATGATTGCGTGTATTTCAGTTTGGCTCGGTCTGAAATAATAGACAAGGGCACTCCATGTAATCGAACCAACTCCCAAAAATATAGCATGGCATAATCATCCGTTGGACCGTGGTTTCACCTGAGGGAAATTGCAAATTTCTGGTCACCTTGCTACCACCACCCAAATGGAATCATAGTGTCGACAAGTACGAGTAGGCCTGTGATGAAATCCATATTAATTTCTTCCTACCTAGCAGGAATGCTGAAGCATCTTCCCGGCCTTGATGCTCAACCTTACTTGCCTACGCCTATTAATTCGGCTACTGACTATGCAATATTCTTCTTGTTACATCCCACTAATGAGATTTCTCGTAAATCACGATACATCTTGGTGGCACCTGGATGGATAGAATACCTGGATCCATGGGCCTCATGCAATATCCGGCTCCTTAAATCATAGACATCTGGAACACATAGGCGACCCCGACTCCAAGCACACCATCTCCCCCTCGGGAGAAGACCTCCACCTTCGACTGAATGGCTTCTTTTTAGCTTCTTCAATATCGATCCTCATCTTGTCTAGCATTCACATCAGTCACCAAAGGAGGATTCTTATCCGTTTTGCACAACACACCACAATGAGCCGACCAATCTAACTCCCAACCTAGCAAGCCGATGGACATCACCACCTCCTTCCTTCCTCATCCACATGGGAAACATCATAGAGCCTACTAAGTGTCTGCTACCACATTAGCCTTACCCGGATGGTATGACACTATATCATAGTCCTTGAGTAGCTCCAACCACATCCTTTGGCGAAGATTCCGCATCTTTCGCGTGGAATACATATTGCAAGCTCAGGGTCCGTAAACACATCCACACAGACCCCATACAATTAATGCCGCCATATCTTCAATGCGAACACCACCGCAGCGCCTGAAGATTGTGGATCGGGGTAATCTCTTCTCATGACTTTCAAACTCGCCTCGAGGCGTATGTTATCAACTTTCCTCGTTGCATCAATACACACCCGAGTCTCGATTCTCAAAAAGAATCACAATACACCACAAAAACCATATGTACCTCGATAGGGTCAACACTCGGTGCGGTAATAACTGAGTCTTAATCTCTTGGAAGCTCTTCTCACAAGCCTCCAACCATTGAACTTTACCTTTTCGAGTAAACTTGATCAGCGTGCCGCAATAGATGAGAAACCTCAAACCTCCGATAGTAGCCACTAACCCAAGAAACTCCAAATATCTAAGGGATTCACCGGTTCAGCTGCCCTTCACCGCCTCATTTTCGAGAATCTACTATGCCCTCGCCCGATACCACATGGCCTAAATGCTACCTAGTTCAACCAGAACTTGCACTTGCTGAACTTTGCATACAATTGACAATCCTTGAGAGTCTGAAGCACTACTCTCAAATGAGCGGCATGCCCTCCCCTTCCCTCTCCGAGAGTATGGATGTCATCAATGAACACAATCACGAACACGTACAGATATGGCTTGAACACCCTGTTCATCAAGTCCATAAAAGTTGCAGGAGAATTTGTTAGACCAAAATACATGACTAAAAACCTATGTTCACTAAGACAAGGCCCTGAAAGCTGTTTTTGAGATATCACACTCAACCCCGAGCCGATGATACCCTGACTCCAGATCTATCTTTGAGAAACACTGGCACCCTGAACCGGGTCAAACAAATAATCGATTCCTTGGGCAGCATACTTATACTTAATGGTGACCTTGTTCAATTGCCAATAGTCAACGCACATCTAAGATAACCATCCTTCTTTCGACAAATAACACCGTGCAATACTTTACCTACCCGGAGCAAAGCCCTTATCTAACGGTGTCCTTCAACTTGCATCCTTCAAACTCTTTTAGCTCAGTTTTTATAAGGAGGGATAGATATAGGTTGCGTATCGGGTAGAAGGTCAATACCAAAATCAATCTCCCCGCTTCGGGAGGAACACCAGCAAACATCGGGAAAGACCTTCGATACTCACGACCACCGAATCGACGGATAATGGGGGTCCCGGACAAAACATCCTTAACCCTGACCATATGGTACATGCAACCCTTAGAAATCATCTACAGGGTCTTAAGATATGAAATAAATCGACCTGCTGGTACAAACTGAACTACCCTTCCACTCCAATCCGATTCACTGAAAACGAAATTCCACCGCACGGTTCTACAATTTACAAAAGCATAACACACATACAACCAATCCATGCCAAGAATACTATCAAAGTCAGTGATGGATAACTCTACAAGGTCCACCGAGGTGACTTTATGCAATATAGTGATCGCTTCCTCTATACACGGTCAAACTACAAACTGAATCACCGACAGAGTAGAAATCGAAACAGGTTTTGACGAGTCTCTGACTAACTCCAAAGCTACTAGCAACTAAGAAGTCACAAAAGACAAGGTAGCTCCTGAATTTAGCAAAGCATAAACATCAATATGAAAATGCAACATACCAGCTGACCACATCCGAGAAGGCCTCCGTCACGCCCCACCTTGGGGGTATGACTGCCCCGGTGCCCTAGTAGGACTCCGGACTGCTAATCGGTGAGCCTAGGCACATCTGTGCCTGGCTAACTCTATTTCTGATTTCTGGAAACAATGGGCTATATAACGGCTGTAAACACAGCCTCCGGCCGACCGGGCCTATAGCCACCTGCATATGTAATAACAGCCAAACCGCAGACATACTCCAAACAAGGAACCTATGCGGCCGACAAAGTCACCACTACTATCTCGACTATGGCCCCACACGGCCAACCAAACAGAAATGCTAAACAACTATAACAAAATGCACGGCCTCACACGACCGGCTCAACTGACCATAGGGAGATAAATATATACAATCTGCAAGCCTCTATGAGTACCGATAAAAATGATCGGGATAGGGCCCCGACCTACCCATACTATACAACAAAAGAAAATGAACTACACCTCTGAAAATCAGGTCTGGAATGACAGGAGCTGGGATGACTCCATAGCTGGCTGGAATCACGAGGGATAGCCTCCTCGTCTCTGAGTACCTGCAGGCAAGCGCCTAATGGGCGCTAATACCGGTACCGAGTATGCAAAGCAACCGAATACAACCGAATACAATAACATAACTAGCAATTCTAAATAGCAGGAGATAATCAATCTGAAGAAACCGGATATGAACTGAATCAGGCTTTCTGTGCCAGGATAGGCAGGAGCGTACCTGCAGACGCGGCGGCCCGTTGTCTATTAACTAATATATTGCACATAAATATATACATATATAGCAAGCAAGAGCCAATACCAACCCCCATAAGCCGGATGGCGCCAAGCAAGCAAAACACCCATATCTCCCTACCCGGGTCAAACCAACCAAAAATAAGTCACTCCACTCATCTACTAACTACAGAGCACCTCTGGGCTGGCCCCCGGGTCTCCGGCCTCTGCCATAGCCTCCGAGCACAACTATGCTCGAGTCCTAGGACTCCTATACCGTATCCAGAATCTAACTCAGATTCATCTTTCTCCTGGGCGCTAGCGCACAACAGCTTTCTGTATAATAACATGATCAGCCTGATATGGGAAAGCTTCATCCCATCTTCGTCCAAACCGGGATGGCATGCCACTCCTTGGAGGACGAAACCCACCCGCCAAAGGGGCTTACACGACACAACCTGTGCGGCGAGACGCCAACAGCCTCACGACACAACCAAGTCTCAAACAATCAATGCTACAACAGTAAGCATGTTTTAAACTGAAAAATACTATCTGAATTTGATTTATTCCTCGATCTTTTTCCGTGTTTATCCGATTCTTATGCCGCTATAATTCTGAAATCGTGGATCTTATCTAACTCGCATGACTAGTCCGTAGCCAAGATATCATCTATCTGTATGGCTAATCTGTAGCCAAGATAATATCTATCTGTATGGCTAATCTGTAGCCAAGATGCAATCTACTGTATGGCTAATCAGAGCCAAGTTACTATCTCGTCCAGTTCCGATTTACTTACTAACTTTTTTATTCTCAATATATGTCATATTAATATAAAACAAGCTTGCTAATCACACACTGGCTATACTGAGTCTGGAATGCTAACTCGCCATTTGGCGCTGCTTTACGAACTTTCGGATCAATACGATATAACGACGCAAATGTGTTTATCGAACTTCAAAACTTCATTATTCAACTCCTAAATTCTATTACGGAGTTCACTGAATTATGCTAGGCTAGAGTACTAACTTGCCGAAGAAAATGGCTTTACATACCTTAATCTTGGGTTATTGGACTAACGGACGAAGCTCGGTCGCATCTACCTATTTCTCCTAACCGCATTCACATATATGTCAATTAGACTAAATACACCAATATTCTAAAAAGATAACGCTACTTTTGATATATTAATAGCCCAAACTTAGGCTTATCGAAAAGACGGTCGAAAACTTGCTATTTCTCGAAAGTCCAGAAGGGAGAAGTATTCACTTTAAGGCTAGAAGCACATTGACACTAATTTGCCACTCCACTTACCTTAGTCCGGTAGCTCAACGACTATTTGCCGACCCTCGCAAACTAAATCAGAGGAATGCTCCCCGCTGCTAAATACCTCGGTATCTGAGGTTAATCAATTTGGACTATGATTTGACGGCGTTATCAAACGAAAATTATAAGAATCCTCGCACTCTCCTCGCTTCCCGTGAGCTTCGGGAAATTTCTGATTGTTTGATGAATAAACCGGGTTGGAGGCTTTATATACTTGTGCTCTTGATCTAGGGCATATTTATATGCCCAATTGATAACAAATGCACGCTTTTTTGCCTTGTTTATCCAACAATGTGTACATTTGCATGTAAATTGTAGGAATTGATTTATACTAATCCAACATGAGTAGCTGCTACTTGGGCAGAAAACATACTTTTATGGAGTTAAGATGCATGTTGAGAGAAATCGGAGAAGGACTCGAACGAGCAAGGAAGCAGGAGGAGAAGCAAGAATTTAAGGGCCCGCGATGGAGACGTGACATCGCCGCTGATCGCGGATGCATTCTCGTCCTGGGAGATATAAATTCACAACCCAGAGAGGGTCTACATCACGCCGTGGCACGTTGGAATTAATTTCCTGTGCCTTGACATTCCAGCTGAAGGTCCCAAGGTTTGCACTGTGGCACGTCGGGCATGCTCCGTTGCATGTCGCTCCACGTTGGGAGCAATTACCCGGGCGGCCAACTTCCAGAAAGCTCACAAGTGCAGACCGTGTCACGTGAGGCAAAGGTTCGCGATGCACTCCGTGACACGCCGTTTTGTTATTTCTGGGAAAAATTATCCCTAGTATAAATAGAACACTTAGGTTCATTTTTAATTATTCTGACTTGGTGGAGCAAGAACGTGGTTACTGGCATACTGAGAGGACGAAAAATTCTTAGGGTTTTCTCTATCCCTTTCTTTTCTTTTAATTGTTTGCATGATTTCCTACCATTTAACGCATGTTCAATCCACAAATGAGTGGCTAATCCCTCTTGCCGAGGTTATGAACTATTGTATTGAAATGTAATTGTTGATTATCTGGTTGTTTTATCTTTTCTTCTATGGTTGTTCTATTTAATTTTTGTTCTTAATGTATTAATATCTGCCAATGTTAATGTAACTAAAGTCCTATTCACCCGAAAGAGGGCAAGAAACTCGGAAAGTTGTAACTAATAGATATGATCTTTTCTCTTGGTTTGGGAAAATTGGGAATTGACGTACCTTCAGGATAGAAATATACCTGAAAGTCGTATTAGTCAAGTGGGGGGAACCGATTTTGTGCTGGGCTAGAACTTGAATTTCTTCTTATCAGCGTAAATGTAGTGGAAGTCTATGATTCTGTTGGGCTTAAATATTGAGAGTTTTAATTCATAGGCATAAGTTTCGACTAGCAACCGGAGGAAAGATAAACGCCGTATGTCGATAATTAATTTTTACATGTTCATGAAATTCTACGTTGATGCTCACATTCATAGTCCAGACTCACTTGTATACTTATTCTACTTTAGTATAAAAAAATAGTTTCCAAAATATAAAAACTTTTCTATACACTGTTGTCTTCATAATTACAGTTTTAGTAAATTAACACTAAGAAGGCTTTACCCTTGTAGTCCAGTCCCTGTGGGTTCGACATTTAGCTCTTAAAAAGGGCTACCATATTATTTGTGCTGAACCCGCATAATTTGCGGGCTCATCAATTTTGGCGTCGCTGTCGGGGACAAGCAATTGGGTGAAATTTAATTTTTCTTAAAAGTGTTAGTTTGTTATTTCGGTATTTTATTGTTGACAACTTGGTCTAGCCTGTATTTCTTGCAGATAACAGATTCTGTTGAACACTGGCAAGAGACAAAGATTTGGTGGATCCATCCTTAGAGCCAGAAAGACAATTCCATCGCCACCGAGAGAAGCTCAGAGACAGGAAAACTGCAGCTGCCTGCATAAACCATTATTGGAGCAACCACAGAATCCACCACTTGTGCGGGCGTAGACTGGTGCCCGAGGAAATGGCGCCTAGGCCGGTTCAAGTGATGTGGCAATCCCACATGCTAGCCCGATCTAGCATTCGCAACCTGAGCCAGGAGGAGGTTCGAGCTAAATGCAACATGGTGCAATTGCCGCACACAAGTGGCAGGTTCATGTGTCTCCTCACGAGGATCCAAATACAACAACATCTTCAATATTTTTGGAGATAAGTGACACTGTATCTCGCTGGAGTGTCAACAGCATCTGCGTCGTTTACACTGCTCCCATTTTCACTTTTGGGAGAAGCCAAGAGGTGGCTGGAAGCTAAGCCACCAAACTCCTATAACCACATGGGATGATCTTGCAAAGAAGTTCTGATCCGATTCTTTCCTTCCGGTAAATGTAGCCAAGACTTAGAAGTCAAATTCTAAGTTTCAAACAAAGAGAAGGAGAGAATCAGTATCAAGCTTGGGAGAGATTCAAATCACCGTTATGTGACCGTCCTCATCACCATCAATCCAATGATGTGCCGGTGCACACTTTTATAGAGGGTTTGGAACCCCACACAAAAATCTTGCTGGATTCGGCAGCTGGGGACAAGCATTAGAAAAGACTTACGAGGATCTTTTATGGCTTTGTCAACGTATTTCGCAGGAAACCGAGTGGAATGCGGACTCTTCAAGGAGGAGCAAGGAAAGTAAATGGAGTCTTGGAAGTGGATGGTTTGACTATCGTCAGCATTTATAGCTGCCTTGGGTGTAATCAACTAAACACCCACTTCGCAACATGAGCTTGAGTCAGTCTCAAGCCCCAAAGAAATGCAAAGGCAAAGCAGATTTGGTGTGAAGTGTGCGGAAGCAATGAACACTCAATTATGTTGTGGAGCAACCGCACTTGCGGAACTTGCCTGTGAATGCACAAAGGAACAATCACCAATAAAAAGATGTAATAAACATAACTCAACTGAGGAATCATCCGAATTTCTCTTGGGGTAGCAACAAACCATCAAAGGACAAGAGTTCGAGCCGTGGTATGCAAGAGGAATCAAGGAGGCCATAGAACTATCAGCACAAAAGATAGAAACAACAATGCCCCTCCTTCACCACCATCACCCAGTCATTGAGGAGATGTTCATAAATTGATAGCCAGCTGTTAAGCTCACCGCAGGTCGAATGCAGAAATTGGCGCTCGAGGTCAAGAATAATCGCCTAGCTACCAAGGCGCCGGGAGCACGCTTGGGCATGTCGGAGCCTGCACTGCCTAGAGGAGGACTCTAGCTAATGCACTCCCAACCTGGGCGTAAATGCAATGGGACTACAAGGAGTGGTTTGCAGTTGAAGGAGGTGTGAATCAGAAAGACCACCTCAAATGGGAGCACAGGTTTTAGAGGGAGCAAAATGATGAAAAGGGGAAGAACAAGGATGTCAATCGTAAAGACCTCCACCCCGTTCCCCAACATTAAAGAAGCACAAGGAGGCGTGTTTCAAAAAGGTCATGGAGGTGCTTAAACACACATTAACTTACCTCTTGTTGATGCTTTGGCAGTATGCCTGGGCACTAAGTATATAAAGACATCGTGGCCAATAAAAGCGGTTTACCGAATGTGCCACGGTGGCTCTTACGGAGGAGTGCACTTCCCGGATACGTAACCATTGCCACGGCTCAAGACCATGAGCTTCACAATTCAAATAACAATCGGGCAAAGTATCCGAGTCATGGATCTATGTGATTTGGGAGCCAGCATTAACTTGATGCCACCTCGGTATTTAAGAAGTTGGGGTCAGGGAGTCCTGTAGACCTACAGTCGTTGATCTTGGCACCGATGATTGCCTGGCAAGACCAGACAGTATTGTGGAGGACGTGCTAGTGCAAAGTCGGCTCCCTAATCTTCCCGTAGATTTTGTTGTGAAGGATTTTGTTTACGCCTAAGTCCCATTTATTTTGGGACGGCCTTTCTTGGCGCACCGGAAAGCGTTAATAGACGTAGCCGTGGTGGCAGCCAACTATGCGAGCACATGACAAGGTGGAGGTGTTCCGATGTGGCCAAGGCCACCAAGCTCCCTACTGACGAGGAACTCGGTCATCAATGCTTGAGCAAGGATGTTGCCTGTGTATGTTGAGTCTCGAGAGTTAATGGGACAACCCCCCGACAAAGGTGTTTGAACAGGTGATGACGAGTCGGTGAGAAAACGTCCGTCACCCTAGGGGCGGAATTGAGCCAATGACGCTGAGCCGAGACGGAAATTCAGCTGCACGGGAGGCAACCCGTGAATTGCTGTTTGTAAAATTGTACATAGAAAAAGAAAAAAAGAAAAGAAAAAAAGAAAAAGAAAAGAAAGAAAAAAATAAATAAATATATATATATGTATGTATGTATAGGTGTGTAAATAGAAAAATAAAAATATTATGTTCATCAAACCTTGGAATTCTAACCGATTTCTTGTTGTAAGATATTTACAAAGTTGATCGGAGGAAATGCAAAGGAGTGCAAAGGAGAAAACGAGGTAAGAAAAAATTTTAAGTGGCAAAACAAAGGAGCTCCGCGCGATGGCTCCGTGTCACGAGGATGGCCTCCGTGATTACCCTCCGTGACACGTTGAAGGCAAAACTGGAATTTTACAAATTCCTGCATCGCCTCGCGCGATGGCCCGTGTCACGGAGGTGATGCTCCTACCCTCCGTGACACTTTTGATTTGCCATCATGCTCTGGTCACACCTGTCACCGGGCGATCCACACTAAAATTCCACTCTTTAACCCCAAATCCCCTCATTTTTTCTCATTTTTTCACACTCACCGCGACAAACCTCCCAAAAATCCCTCCCCTCAACGTGTTTCCACGGCCCTAGGTGTATAATTTCACAAGTTTTCTTCTTGTCAATTAAAGGTACGTCATCACTTATCTCAATTTTGGTCGAACTTCTTTCGATTTTTGTGCATGAGGTATGAGTAAACCATAGCCTAGGGTAGAAATTGAACTTGAATTCATTAAAGTATTGTTAATTTATGTTCGTAGAATATCCTTGTAATGGTATGAATCGATAAAACATGTGCTTGATCAATTCTAGGAAAATTATAGCTAGGATTGGAATTGAACAAGAAATTGTGGAAACTTGTGAATTGTGAATTCTGTGGTTGTGTATATGTTGGGTGAAATGAGTGCTGGTTGCATTATTCGTGTAATATGCTAAATAAAAATCGACGGATTTTCTGGGGAGTGGAATGGTAGTATACAAGAAACGGGTAGATAGCATAGGTTTGTACAATTGCATAGTTGTTTTTTTCTTTTTTTTTCTTTCATTGCAAGTGCTCGGTATGAAATTGCATCGTCGGTAATATTGTGGAATTAGCCGTGCGAAGTCTCAGTAGTATAGTTGCGTTATACCGCGTATTTAACTTGCACAAGTCAATATTGTTTGTGTTTTAGTTGTTTTAGTTTTTCTTGTTTTTGTAAATTAGAAATAAAGTTGTCTTTTGTTTGGGACACTGGACTTGAGGCTGAAGACTATGGGGGTAGCCGAGCCAAATCCAACCTTAGTCGAAGGTAATGTTAATTTGATTGACATTGGGACTGCCCGTTTTCTTTACAAAAGAACAATGGCAAGCAGGCAGACATGGGCAAGGGCGCATCTACATCAGCGCCCTGGAAGGAAACGGCGCTGAGACCGGAGCAAGAATTCCCAGCAGCACCAGCGGCCCCACGCGCGCCAATATGGAACCGATGGGTGACTCGAGGAAGGGAAGAAGTGGTATACGGCTACAAGGAGAACAAATACTTCCCCCTCAGGAGCATATTGCAAGGGACCCTTGGCACAAGGTTCCCCCGCATGGTACACCTGATTGACACCGCTGGGCAGCTTCATTTTTTGATTTAGCCTATGAGTGCAATCGCACTTGATTTGGGAATTCTATGCCAACTGAACCCGACGCTCAGAGTCACACCATCAAGATAAGGGGCCAGATTAGCACTTGAGCCTCACCACCAATGTTATACTAGGGGCACAGAACACCGATGCCCACGTACTCCGGCAGTTGAACATCACTACACCCTATGGATATCGACGCACATTGTGTGGAGCTCCTGCCGATGGGCACGCGGGAGCCGGCATAAGGAGAGGGGCGATTATCGACACGCCTATTCACAGATGAACAGGAAGCCGTGATCTCGGCTAAAAATTGTTTGCTCCTCGTTGATTTCGGGGTATGACGGATGTGACCAGGATCGCATGTTCGTATGCCCCTGATGAAAGGGCTGAGATTAATGTAGGGGCGGTGGTCATATCCCCGCAATGAAGAGAGCCCGCTGCATCAAGGGCAATGTGTGTACGGGCTTCATGTTGCCGATCACGTTCCCGAGGGGCCTAGAGGTCGAGGAAGAGGCCCTAGACACATCCCGCAGATGGAGCGCGTGCCATAGATGTCACGAAGACTAAGGTACCCGACACCACTCTCGGGCCCAAGCTCACATTAGCCGAGCGACATGCTCGGATGACCAGTATATGGCCCGCATGTTCGGGATGCGTATGCTCCAAACACATAGGCGGGAGACCGGCATATGAGGATGAGCTGTGGCAGCTCGACTTAGATTACTCCTTTTGGCGAAAACGCCAGGGCACTGTGTGTCGTATGGGCCCAGCCTTTTATAGAGCCCGTGGGATGATGATGTCCCCACGGACGAGAAGACACGTCGCGAGGATTCCGATGTTGAGTCGGAGGAGGACGACGGGGGAGATTCGGACATGGGGATGAGGCGGCACTGGCAAGAAGTGGAGGTTTTGATTGATCGTAGTTCCACCACCCACCTTCTGCTTTGTGATTGTATGAACACTAGTGGACAAGAGCCCGATTTTAAGTGTGGGGTGGGGAGTGAAGTTAGGTGGTGCTTCTCGAGTTTTGTCTGTTTTGTATATAATCGCATGTTCTGCTGTGTTTGAAAATGACCTTGTTTTTTATGTGTATGTTCGTTTTGTAAATACTTCTGTTCTAGAAGCCGTGTGTGCCGTGAATGCTAATAGCCAGTTGTGAATAGTTTTGTCGAAATTATCGATATTTTTAAAATTTTCGTAACTATTTTTACTTGGGTTTTCTGAGTTTGTTTTCTATTGTTTTGCCGAGAAGAGTCCCATTGAACCGGAGTCGTAAATAGTGATCGTTCCTGCGATGGATGGATGACGACCGTCTTAAGGGAAATGCAACATAGAGTAGTTATTTTAAATTTTGTATGTTGGTTGTATCCCATGCATGTTGCTATTCTATTATGCCAAGAAATCTTGCCGTGTGTTGTATAACATTTATATCAAAGATGATTCGTTAGAAAGCATGCAAATTTTTGTACATATGTGAGACACTTAGGCCATAGAATTTGATTCGGTGTGATTGAGGCTTAATTTGGAATTCCTAAATTAGCCGATTAAAGAGTCTCGTGAAGATGTGTCTTGAGTTATATGCATCGAGTGTATAGTGAGAGGTCGGTTTATTCCATGCTAGCTGTGAAGGGTTCAGAACTTGCTCATGTGTGTACGAAACGAAATGAAGGAAGTGTAGTGTAGGAAAGGATGTAGGCGTTTCTTTGTTTAACCATAATTTTTCTGCCTTTCATATCCAATTCTGAAGATTAAATCCTAGTTAGCCCCATTGAGCCTTTAGCCTTTATATTTTTCTTTTTGTCGAAAAGGGCGTAACCAAGTTTAACCCTTCTTTTCATTGTCCGTAACCAAATCCGAAGCTCTTAAGCGCTCAAGAAAAATATTTAATTTTCCTAATAAGCAAAGGAGGAAATGATGAAAAGAAAAGAAAGAGAGAAAAAGAAAAGATGAAAAGAAAGAAAAAGAGTCAAGGGTGTACGCATCGTATTTAAAGGAAATAAAGTTGTAAAACTTATCTTTTGTTTAGCGTGGTGTGTTAAAGAAGTGGGGACAAAATAAAGAAAGATTCTCAAGAAAAGGAGGAGGAAGGAAGATAATATGTCCGTAATGATGGGATGTATTGAAAAAGCGCTTAAGGATGCTATTGCTATTATTGGTTAGCCGCATATACCAGTTCCATAGCTGACATTACAACCCGTCAAGTCCTACGTGATCTACATCATGTCCTTATATTAGTGGAGTAATACAATTGCGAGGCAAGCCTATGGGTCATGTAACACGATGCATGTGAATTCTTTTTGGGAGAGAGAGTGAAATTGTGTGTACATGCCCCCGCATGAAATGATTTAGAGTTCATGTGATCTAAAAGAGGGGAAATTCTCTGTGATGTGAGGGCATATGTTGATTTAAAGAATGAAATTGTGCCGGATATCTCGACAGCTTAATTTGGTATGAGTTTGCCAATATCGAGAGTCGCATTCTTGAGTCTAGGAGGTCTTGATTTGTTAAGGGTCATTGTAATGATGATACTATGCATGTTTTCGAGATTTGTTATAAAATAATCGGTATAACTGCAGCTCGGATTGTCGAGCCAAAGTAGCCATGATGGGATATCAATTTCATGAGGTGTAGGAGTATTGTCCGAGGACGAACAAGATTTTAAGTGTGGGGTAGGACTGGGGCATATTTATATGCCCAATTGATAGTCAAATGCACGCTTTTATTTTGTTTATCCAACAATGTGTACATTTGCATGTAAATTGTAGGAAGTGTGAATTTACTAACCAACATGATTAGCATTGTTTTGCAGGAAAACATACTTTTGGTGGAGTTAAGATGCATGTAGGGAGAAATTTCTAGGAAGGACTGGAACGAGCAAGGAAGCGAGGAGAAGCAAGGAATCAAGGGCCTGCGATGGAGCCGTGACACGCTTATCATGGGATGCATTCTCGTCCGGAGATATAAATTCAAGAAATTCCAGAGAGGGTCCGCAATCACGCCGTGGCATGTTGGAATTAATTTCCCAGCTCTTGACATTCCAGCTGAAGGTCCGCGTTTGCACCGTGGCATCGGGCATGCTCCGCGCGTTGCATGCCGTGCCACGCTGGGGAGTACTGACCGGGCGCCAACTTCCGCAGAAGCCTGCGTTTGCACCGTGTCACGGCGCAGCCCGCGACACCCGTGACACGTTGCTTGTTATTTCAGGAAAAATTATCCCTAGTATAAATAGAACACTTAGGCTCCATTTCTTTTGAATTATTCTACTTGGTGGGAGCAAGAACGTGGGTTACAAGGCGCTGAGAACTTAAAATTCTTAGGCTTTCTCTATCCTTTCTTCTTTTCTTTCAATCGTTTGCATGATTTCATTCATTTAACGATGTTCAATCCACAAATGAGTGGCTAATTCCCTTTCTTGCCGAGGTTATGAACTATTGTATTGAAAAATGTAAATTGTTGATTATCCTGGTTGTTTCATCTTTTCTTCTATGGTTGTTCTATTTGAATTTTGCTCTTACCGCATTAATATCTGACAATGTTAAATGTAAATCCAAAAAGTCCGGTTTCACCGAGAGGGCAAGAAACCTGAAAGTTGTGAATTAATAGGATATGATCTGTTCTTTGTTTGGGAAAATTGGGAATTGATTTATCTTCGGATAGAAATATACCCGAAAGTCGTATTAGTCAAGTGGGGAACTGATTTTGTATGGTTAGAACTTGAATTTCTTCTTAATACAGAAATGTAGGTGGAAGTTGTCTATGATTCTGTTGCTTAAATACGAGAGTTTTAATCTGAAGGCATAAGTTCCGACTAGCAACCGGAGGAAAGATAAAACCATGTATGTCGATACTTAATTTCTTTCATGTTCGTTTTAGCCTCAGCATGCTCACATTCATCGTTCAGACTCACTTGTATACTTATTCTACTTTAGTATAAAAAAATAGTTTCCAAAATATAAAAACTTTTCTATACACTGTTGTCTTCATTATTAGAGTTATAGTAAATTAACACTCAAGAAGGTTTTACCCCGTAGTCCAGTCCCTGTGGGTTTGACATTCCGGTTCTTAAAAAGGGCCACTATATTACTTGTACAACCTGTACACTTGCGGGCTCATCATGCTCCGGACAGGCCAACGTGCTCACGCCTGAGCTAACAGCGGAGGTCCCACCTCCGTGACACGTCGCTATCGCTGGAGGGGCTCGCCCGCTCCTTCCACGATGGTTCGACAGGTTTCGTCCGATCTTTTCCCGCCTTTTCTAGCATGTATGGCTTTCAAATACTTTAATCAACACGCGAATAGGCCATCTATGTGTTGGGAATTCCGCGGGTGTAATAACTCCCGGCTCCCGACGGGGAAAAAGAAAAGACAAAACCCGTTGTAAGGTCGTATCCCGGTTGAAGTAGTCGAGGCACCCTACCGGAGGGGGACGTGCTGCTGGAGCGGCAGAGCTGGTTGTTGGAATATCAGCTCCACCCCACCCCCGATCTAGCATGGGCAACACTGTGTTCGGGCTCTGCCACACCAAAAGCATCCAAGCCGACTAGGCACTCCCAAGATGATTCTTGTCGCACTTCGTGCCACAAGCTGGGAAAGTGCGCTCTATCTGCATGCTACCTGGCCTCTCGATTCTAGAGCCCTGCTCCTCCAATCCCCTCGAAATCGAGATGTATGCATTACATGATGGCGCCCGGAGAAACAGATCTATGTCGAGACTATCGATTGTCCACTCTCGATCTGATTCAGAAGTCCCATAACTTTATCCAATCCTCTTGCCCTCTCTCTACCTCTAATACACCGGCTTCATCTATTGATCATGCAACACACATCGAAAACTATATACCGATGCAACATTGCGATCCTACAACAACCTTATCCAAGTAGTCCGTCACCCCATGTACAAGCAGCGCGGACACAATCGCCAACGCGGTCAGCTGCCTGGCAACGGTTTTATGTGTTTTCCAGAGTGCATCCGCGATGCCTCCTGCCATGTTATTGGTTGATAACTCTGTGACATGGACTTATTCATGTCGCATAATTTCACAATTCTCATTTACTATAAATAGGTCCCTTAGCTCCTAAAATATTTTGTCACGAAATTATTCTGAAAACTGTCAAGGAGTGAGGGAGAAGTGGGAGAACTCACCCAGTCTCATCAATTTCATCTTCTCTTTACTGTAATTTTGTATAGGTGCTTATTTTAATTATGTTTTCTTCTAATAGTACGAATATGAGTGGCTAGAACCTCTCCTCTAGGGTTGAACCCACATGGTATGATTGTGAATACATGATTTGTTTTGGTTTTAAGTTATTAATTGTTGTTTTGTCTGCATTCTTAATTATGGTTTTTAATGATTGATCACCATGAAAACACACACGCTACAATCTAGGTAAAAGCTTGAGAAAGTAAACCCAGGTAAGACCAAAGAATGAGGGAGAAAGTTTGAACTTATGATGTAATCATAAGTTAGGGATAAGAAATTATACCCCCACTTTCCTTGCTTAAGTTACTAAAACGGGATGAGCTTTGTGACACCAACTTCTTAGAATTATCACATCAACACCAAGAGAAGTAGCAGAAGCTGTTGAGTTAAATGATTAGAGGCAAGAAAGTCCCTAATCAAGAGTATAAACCGCATAAACCACATCCACGTAATTGAATTGCCCAATGAACTAGAATGTCACATTCCCGTCAACGATGTGAGTTGTGAGGCTAGTTTTCGTGTTTAGAGGCTCAAGAAACCATGAACATGCAATTTTAATATGTGAGACGACAATTGATATGCTCTACTTAAACCATTACAAAGCGTAGTATCGCATGATTATCCGGCTTTAATCCTAGTTGCTCCTGAAGGATTTCGTGAGGTGATTTTGGTGCTCACCCTAGACTTAATTAAACTTTATCGAAAAAGTCTTTAATCAACACTTGCTAAAGTTAATATCACACTTGAACTTGATAATTGGTCAAATTGTCCAAATCTCTGCGGGTTCGACATCTGGCTCAAAAATACTTCATATTACTTGTACGACCGCATACACTTGCAGGGACCATCAAGTTTTTGGCGTCGTTGCCGGACTCGCGGTTTAGTGAATTTTGTCCTGTTTGTTTTTGTGTTATTTTTTAAATTCCTAAAGTGTTGAGAAATCAGTCTTAGTCTGACTTATTGCAGGTGACAGGTTGTCTTGCCTGAGTCAAGGAGAATAGAGCTTTTAGGAACTGTTGTTTGAACCAAATAACGTCAAAATTCATTTGCGAAGGAGAGTAGCTCTGAGAAAGCTAAAAAGACTTCAAAAAGGTACAACAACAACCACAGACAAGCACATTTGTCACCGAAAGCAATGGCAGCGTACCACCCGCCAAGTGGCAATCCCACAAGCGACTAATGTGAACCTGTAGTATCCGTAGAAACCGAAACTCCGAGGGAACTTTGAATTGAAATAAACATGGTGCGCTTGTTACATTCTAAATGGTCAATTCACCGGGATGGCACATGAGGACCATAGTTATACCTACAAACTAACTTTTAGAGATTAGTGACACTTTTGTCCCCACCGGAGTGTCCACAGATTATGTCCGACTTACCCTCTTCCCATTTTCGTGCTGGGAGAGGCAAAAGGTGGTTGAAAGCCGAGCCACCAAACTCCATAACTTCTTGGGATGATTTGGCGAAGAAGTTCTTGATCAGATTCTTTCCTTCAGGCAAGACTGCAAATCTGAGAAGTGAAATACTGAGTTTCAAGCAGAGGCCTGATGAGAACTTATATTTGGCTTGGGAGACATCTTCAAGTCATCGAGAGATTGTCCCCATCACCAAAGAATCCAATGAAGTGTCGCCATTACCTTTGTAGAAAGTTCCACTCCACACACAAAAATTTTAATAGACTTGCATCGAGTGGGCAAGCCTTAGAGAAGACTTATGATGAGTTGTACACGTTGTTGAATAGAATTGCACAGGGAAATCCGTGAGTGGCACAGCGAGTCATCAAGAGGGCAGAAAGAGGAGCAAAGGATAGAGGTAGATGGTGTGAATGCCTTGGTGGCACAGCTTAGCTTCATTCCCAAAGATCAAATGATGACTCAGTTCAATAACTGAGTATGAACCAACAACAGGCCAGGTTAATGCAGTTCAAATAAGCTCCGAGTTGGTGTGTGAATTTTGTGGAAATAATGGGCAAAATGCAGAATCTTGTGGAGCCAATTCGGAATCTGTCAATTTTGTTGGGAATGTGCGAGGAACACTTGGAATTTTGGAAACAACTATAACAAAATTGGCAAGAAATGCCTGAATTTTTCTTGGGTGGGAAATCAAAGGCGAGTTATCCGCAACCTCAACAGCAGCAAGACGCGTAATAGGAAGAATGATGGCCACCGAGTAGCAACATTGAGGAAACATTGCAGAAAATCATGGAGACCCAGACTCCGCTAGCAGAAAAATCAGGCGAGGATGGCATCAGACTTTGAAGAATCAGGCAATTGGCCACCCGCAATCTAGAAAAGCAGATGGGCCAGAGCAGCAATTGCTTAAAATATGAGACCGCAGGAGGACTACCAAGTGACACGCATCCTAACCCCGTTAGTCACCATCAGTCTGAGGAGCGGCAACAATTAGCTGATGCAGTGCCAAAAGAGAAAAGAAATGAGGTGTACGAGTTGTGGTTAGACAAGGATCTTCCACTGACAAGGAGAGAATCGAGGCGAACAAAATGCACAATCATCATTATGTATCAAAGAAAAAGACCACAACCACCATTCCTCAGAGATTCAGAAAGAGCAAGAGGATAGAATGTTTCAAAGTTCTTTGAGAGTTTCAAAGAACTTCAAATAAATTTGCCTCTTATTGATGTTTTGGAGGGAATTCTCAAGCATGATAAATACTTGAAAGATGGGATGGCCAATGGTGTCGATTGGTGGATGTCCAAATAGTAGCACTGACGGAGGAGCAGTCACAGGGTATTGAGCAAAATTCCTAAGAAGCTCAAAGACCCAGGGAGTTTTACCCTCCCCATACAAATTGGTAAGCCGTATACGAGCTCATGATCTAGGGCAAAGAAGCTAATCTAATGCCTCTATATTTATTTAACACCTTAGGGTTGGGAAATCGAGGCCGACAAGATTGATGCTGCAGGTGGCGGATAAGTCGCGAGGGCACCGAATGGAATCATAGAGGACCTTCTCATCAAAGGGTAAGTTTATTATACCGCGATTTTATTATCTTAGATTTTAATGTTGATGACCAATAAATTCTTAATCCCGATGGCTATTCTTGGCCACCGGAGGAGAGGTAATTGACTTAAGAGCAGGGACCCAAGTGAAAATAAGGGTCGAGGATGAAGAAGAACTCTTCCGAGAGCAATAAGAAATGAACCCACCCACACACCATGTAAAACCTTGTAAGGTTAGTGTGCTGTTAGGGGATATGTGGGGTGGGTGATTCCACGTATCCACGGCCAAAGGTAATGATAAGTGTTCAACCTTCGGAGTCTGATAAAGGGCTTCAGTTTGATCATAGTTGGAGGAAGAGAGAAATAGAGTGGAGGTTGTTTCCTCTAAAATCCAAAGAAAAGAAGATGGTTCTTAAAAGGGAACCTGTGCATGAGGATATCCGAGAAGGATAGTCCACGCGGTGCCGCAACGTAAAATAAGGCGTGCTTGCTTGGAGGTAACCCAAGGGTACCACAGGTACAATTTGTAAATGTTGTTTGTGTTGATTTGCTTAATTTTTGTGTTTGTGTTTTTAGTGGAAAGTTAGGAACAGAAAGAGGGGAATTCCCGAGTACCCATGGAGGAGGAAGCTAAAAGGCGGAAGAGGAAAAGTGTAAATAATATTCACTTGTGCAAAATGAAGAAAACATGTTGTTAACTAGGCATAGAGGCCAGGAGTATTTCTCATCCCTTTTGAATTTTAATTAGATGCTTTGGGACATAGCATGATTATAGTGGTGAGGGAAATTTCAAAAATTTTGTGCTTAATGATTTGTGAATGTAGTGCTTGTGATATATATTAAAAATTCTTGAGCTGAGCATGACTTCACCACCTGCTGGTTTTTCTTTTTCGGTTCTTTTTCGATGGGGGGTCTTTTGAACTGAGAATAAAAATTTTTCATGCATAACGCTTTTATTCATAGTTAGAGACTATTTCCGACGATGGATGGGTGACGCATCGCCTTGAGGAAAATTAGTCAATAGATTTTGGTTTTGAACCCGGAAGATAATTGATGGCTTGATGTTCTTGTTATGTGTTATACATGATTGTAAGATACAAGTGTGGTTAGTGTGTTGAAGTACAAGAAGTGTATAACTTGTTTGAGATACCTAAGCTCTTGAATTTGACTCGATGTGATTGAAGCTTAATCTAATTCTTGTGATTAGGCCGAGTAAGAGTTCGCTGAATGTGTCTTGAATTGAGCATGTGCTGTGAGTGTAAGTTTTTCGAATATTACCGTGCTATTATGGAATGTCTAGAACTTGCCTGGTGTGTATATGAAATGAAATGAAGGATGTGGACTATAGGAGATGATTTAGGCATTTCTTTGAATGAACCTAATTGTTATCCCTCACTTTACCTACCTTGAATGTTGAATCCTAGTGAGCCCCATTGAGCCTTAAGCCTACTTTGATAGCTACAACATGTTTATTCCTTTTCTTTCATTAGCTTTGAATTTGATCCAAAACTCCGGTTTTTATGAAAATTCCAAAGAGTGAAGGAGGAGAAGCTATGAAAAAGAAGAAAGGGCAGAAGTTGTAAAGCGGAGAAAAGTACTAAAGGTGCATTTGTGTGAAAATGTTTAATTATTAGTATGGAGAAAATAAACGAATGAAAAATTGCTTAAATACTCCTTACTACTAAGCCGAGTGTGCTTAAAGAAATGAGAATGCAAGAGAAAATTCAAGATTGAAAAGAATGAGGAGGAAGTAAGAGAAGAGATGTCCTTAATGAAGGTTGAAGTTATTAAAAGCTCTTGGGGAAGATAGCCACTATTACTAGCAATAATAGTACCTACCCGTCCCTTAGCTTACATTACAACCCATTGGGTCCTACTTGATCTTACGCTCATACATCCTTAAATTAGTGGAGAAACACTAAGGTCGCTTTTATGGTTCACTACATGATGCATGTGAATTCTTTTGAGAGAGTGAGTGTAATTCTATTCATATACCCATACGTGTTGTGATTTGAAAACGTGCGAGTAAAAATGGGTAACTCTCTTGTTGTGAGGGCACATGTGTAATGAGAGATAACATTCATGTCGGATTTCTTGATCGGTTGATTTGAATGAGTTTACCGATTGAGAGCGATTCTTGAGGTTAGGTGTCTTAACATAGTTGTATTTCTCATTTAAATGATTAAAATCATGCATGCTCTATTTTTAAATTGCTATCTCAAACAATCATTGTAGCCGTAGCTTGAATTGTCTTGCTAAATTAGTTACGTGGGAGTCTTCATCTACATGAGATGTGCGGCTGTTCCGAGGACGAACAAGGCCTTAAGTGTGGGGTGGGGATCTTGGGCAAAATAGCATGCCCAAGTGATACCTCATAACTTAGTTTTCGTCTTGTTTAGCTACTTATTTATATACATTCTCATGTAATTTTATGTAAATGTGGAATATATATACAATCCAACATGATTAGTTCTTGTTTTTGTAGGTTTAAAATGAATTTGAGGAACTAAATCCACGAGTTGGTGAAATGGGAGGCTTGGAATCGGAATTCAAACGTGAACGTCGGCAAGGAGGACACGCGAAATAGCCCACCTGCACATTGGTAACGTGCCACGGCAGGCAGGTTGTGCGACAAGGGCCGCGGACACGCCCTCAAACGTTGCACAAGCAGCTGGACACGCTAACGTGGCTGTACTTCACTGGCGACGGTTTTATGTGCTTTCCAGTGTGTATCCGCGATGCCTGTGTCACGAAGGCATATTGGCGCGATAACCTCCGCATGTGACACAGAGCTATTCCATGTCGGGCATATTCTTGTACAATTCTCATTTACTATAAATCGGTCCCTTAGCTCCTAAAAATATTTTGTCACGAAATTATTCAAAATCACATGAGTGAGGAGAAGTGAGAACTCACCTAGGGTTCACTATCATTTCATCTTCTCTTCTACCACCTCAGCATGTTACTTTAATTATGTTTTCTCGTAATTATACGAACATGAGTGGCTAGAACCTCCTCTAGGTTGAAACCACATGGTATGATCAGAATACATGATTTTGTTTTGGCTTTAAGTTATTAATTGTTGTTTTGTTTTGCATTCTTAATTATGGTTTTTTTAATGATTGATCACCATGAAAACACATATGTTACACCTAGGTAAAAGCTTGAGAAAGTAAACTCCAGGCAAGAACAAAGAATTAGGGAGAAAGTTTGTATCTTACGATATAATTCATGGTTAGGATAGAAATTATACCTAATTTCGCCTTGCTTGGTTACTAAAACGTGATGATGAGCTAGAAAGCAACTTAGAATTATCACATCACCACTTGTAGAAGTAGTTGTGAAGCTGTTGAGTTAAATGATTAGAGGTACAAAGTCCCTAATCAAAAGTATAAACCCCGTAAACCATATCCACGTAATTGAATTGCCACGAACTAGAATGTCACATCCCACTGGGCTCAACGATCTAGTTGTGAGGATAGTTTGTCATGTTTAGAGGCCCAAAAGACCATGAACATGCAATTTTAATTATGTGAGACGACAATTGATAGTTTCATACTTAAACCATTACAAAGCGTAGTATCGCATGATTATCCGGCTTTAACTCTAGTTGCTCCTTGAAGGATTTCAGAGTATTTCGGTGACCACCCCTAGACTTAATTAAACTTTATCGAAAAAAAGTCTTTAATCAACACTTGTGAAAGTTAATATCACACTTGAACTTGATAATTAGCTGAATTGGTCCAGTCCTTGTGGGTTCGACATCTGGCTCTTAAAAAGGGCCACTATATTATTTGTACGACCGCGTACACTTGCGGGCCATCACGCAAAAGCCTACTGGTTTACCTGAGCGGTCAAGGTCTGCGACAACATCTGGATAGCCACTCGAAACTCAGCGTGGGCAACTGGCTCTGGTGCCTGGGGCTCCTGAACAGGTGGGGCCTACTGATGCCCATGATCATTGCCATCTCCGTGGCCTTCACCGTTCCTATTTCTCCTTCCGTTAATTCTCCTGGGAGCCATGATTCTACAATCGCGAATAGCATGAATTAGAAGGATGGAAGGACTTTTCATCGCACGACATAAATCATGAAAGAAGGGAACATTTCCTAAAAGTCTCGTAGCCTCTTCATCATAAGTGTTGCGCGCTTCACACCCATGAAAAAGACTCTACTTAACGCGGCTTTTAGAATCCCTATGACACTTTAAAACCTATCTCTCTCATACCAAGTTTGTCACGATCCGAACGTAGACCCGGATCGTAACATGGGATAAGGACCCCGAGAGGCCCCAAGTCGACCCATGGCATAAGCATACATCTAACTTCATTCTTTATAAGCGGAAGACTAATCACAAGTCATAGCGGAAACGTAAGCATAATCATGACATATCATAACAAACGGAATCACTTAGACATACACCAGTTGAGTACTACACACTATCTGAAAGCCTCTACTACATATGATGGGTTGATGGGGACAACACCCCCATCTAACCCCGACAAGTACTGAAACATAAAATAGAATGAATGTCTGTCGAGCGGCCCTTGGAACATGATGACTCACCAATAAGCTGAAAGTACACTCTGAGATGATCTAGATATGAGGATGAGCCTGAGTGATGGAACTTGTATCATAAGACGATACAACATAGAAAGTATGCGGTCAGTACGTGGAATGTACCGAGTATGCAAGGTAAGTAAAACGGGCATCTAAAATATATAAAAACTCATAAATGATCATAAGAGTAGGACAACATGCTCATAACATAAATATCGTAATATAACATAAGGCTCAAGGTTTTCAATACATTCATAATACCATCATAGTCATAACTATAAGAGAAAAGCTTTATTGAACATGACTTGAACCAATATACATAATCATAAACATGGATAAATCATGAGGAACAATGGGAGATTCTCTTAACCGACATAACTCATATGAGCATACATGAAGCCCGACGTGTGACCCTAATCGGGAGGGTATTCGTACCTTGCCAATGGTGGAACCATGAAAGGCATGATCACACATGAAAAGGGTCATTTGGGCCAGGGACATTCACAAGGGAGGTCCCAACATACCTACGGTGGCACGTAGTTTATAAGATCCGGGGCAGAACCTAGGCCCCGAACCTACGCGGTGTTCGATACTACTCCCAAAACATATATAGTGCTTATAGTATAATATTAATGAGTTGATAGGCTAGTTAAATCATGATAATCATACACATGCTCGTAAAAACGTGAACTAGCCATGAAATAAGGCCCGTGAGTTGGCCTAAAACATAATTCATGAATCATAGGTTTCATACATACTTGTAAATTATGCATATAGCTAGAGAGTCACCAAATCATGATGGATAATTGAATAAATTGATATTTCAAATCATAAATCATGTTGGACTTGTAAATATTATCGATTGAAGCAAGGATCATAAATCGATTTATCATAGATCATGCTTAGATAGGTTTAATTTAATAGAATTTGAAATCAACAATTATATAATCAAAATAGTTATAAAATCTGATCAAAATTTATAAAATATAATGTAAATCATGATTTAGAACAACCCATTTGTAAATCATTAGATTTTTATAAAAATTAAATTAAAACCCCAATAGATTTTTGGTAGATTTCCATAAACTACTAGAGAATGAGAATGGGTGCGAACGAAAATACCCATTCGTAACCCTACATACCTGGGTAAGATCAGATTCTAAAGTTCTTGAATGCCCAAGGATGAATTGATAGGGAAAAGCTTGAGGAATAGTTTGATCTCTCCAAAATTTCTCCTAATATGCATGCATGGGAATGACCTATGCAATAGGGACTTAACCTACCTTAAAATTTCCAAAAAATACATGAAACAACGTAGTTTAGGACCTTATAGCATAAAAAGGTCGAAAATGCCCTTAATAATTTTAGCTTGGAAATCTGCACAGGTTAACCAACGAGCGTACCAACGAGTTAATGGAAGCTACTATGACTCATGGTATGGCTCATCATCTGCACTGCCCAAGCCTTGCTTCCGGAATCAAACCACGCTTAGACAGGACGACTCGTCCTTTGGTCCAACGGGTTGTTGAGTCGATCGTTGCTTGCCCTCTGAAATTTCTAAACTTCCTCACAACGAGTCTCACCACGACTCGTTGTTTCCTCCAACAGATCATGGTGTCTTCCCATCAAGTCCTCTGGAAATTTGACCATGTAGACAACGACTGCCGACAATGAGTCATTGTTACTCATGACCGGTCGTTGGGTGACCTGTTATTTCCCCAAATGCTAAAGTCCATCTCTCACCATGACTACAGACGAAGAATCGTTGTTTCCCACAATGAGTCGTTACATCAGTCATTGCTTCCACTGCCACCTGGACTTCTGAAACCACGAATTTTAACAACGGCTCATGGTTTCCAACCATGAGTCGTTACACCTCTCGCTCTGTGATGTTTTTCCTAGTTTTAGCAGTTTGCAACTTTTAACTCCTGGGTCTACTCTTAGGCATTTCCGGGGTATTACAACATCCTCCCACTTCTTATTTCCTTTTGATCTGACCAAACAACCCCAAACCTAAAAACATTTCCCAAAAACAACTGCACCCCTCTCTTCCTCTTCTTCCTTTCCTTTCGTCGGATACCACCACCACGTTGCGCACTACTCCAATCAGCAGAAGTATGGTAGAGACCACCATGAACCACAGGTCTCACCTCCCCCTCTCTCCCTACTCCCCTTCATCTCCGGCAAAATCCCGTCGAACCACCACATTACAGCAGCCACCACCGCATAGTCTTCCTCCTCTCCAGCCAAGCAGATGTCGTTTGCCTATCTTTATTCCTCTCACAGCTTCGATGAATGACCAAAAAGGTGTTTTCCCTCCCTCCCATTGCTCCGTCCAGAATGACCAAAATAGTCACACTATTTGCTCCGTCAGCGAACTTCGACAAGTCCTCAGACCAACAACACCAACACTAAAACCCCTGTGAACATTCAGAGATTTCGGATATTGTATACTCAATTTATTTTCATTTAAAGATCTAAGTTTGGTGCAAGTAGACTCACTGTTGTTCATCTAAAATCTGCTAATTACGACTCTCTTTGTTTATATATTGTATTATAGGCGAAAATCCCTATATGTTGTATGTCTTGGATTAGCCTTAATTTTATCATGTTGTACTTGTTATACATCTTCAATTGTTAGCACATCTATAATTTACTGTATAAGATTATACAGATTCTTAACTTGGTGATTTTGTGTTCTCTATCATAGTTAAATCTGGTCCCTCATGGATTCTATACACTGCTAATAGAAAATCATCTGTGCATCTAGTAACTTTGTTTTGAATATTTTGGTAAGATGTTACTTACGGGACAGTATCTTATTTGCCTATACTTTAGCATAATTGATTTGTGTTGTTTCACTAGAAGCAAATGGTATATGGTAGTCGTTACTTGACATTTTGGTAAAATATTGCTATCTTTCTTTTTTGAATTTGATTTATTGTAATCTCATATGTTAACTATGGCAGTAGAAAAATATTACCATTTTATTTTCCTTCTCTTATATTTGTCAATCCCATTTGGTAACTGATAACAGTTTATGATAGTAGAGAGATTTGTGTATGGAAATATGACGTATTTATTACTTTCTTACCTTTAGTACCACCAAGGGATTCGTGGAATTTCTGTGGATTGCGTTGTTCAATGCTTTAAGATGGAACTAGGTCGAGGATAGGGCTTTCTCGATCGGAGTCCAGACGGACAGTAAGATCCGCTACAACTAGAAGTCGATCTGGTACCTTTCTCAGGGTACTCAACAACTAGAGTCATCTCCCTTTGTGGATTTACCTTCGTATTTTTCTTTTCGGGTATTTCTATTTAAGGAAAATTTATGTGGCTGATTATTCATTGTCCCTAACTGATTTAATATTTATTTTAGTGTTTATATTCGTTTAAGGCAAATTATGTTAATCTACTACTTAATTGATTCAATTACTTTGTTTAAAGAAAAAAATCTTTTTTTAGGGGGGCTGATTACTTCGTTTCCTTTTATGTCCCTTAATTGATTCTTTTGAATATTTCTCTTCTTTTTATTCCTTAATTGACTCTATTCCTCTAGCTATATAAGAGACATGCTCTCATCTTCTTTGGACGAAACTCGAACGTGGCTATTCCCTTATAACATAACATAACATTCAACATCGCTTATTCAGCAATATAATGTGGCTTTCTTCAACATTCCAACATTACCTGTTCTTAAGCAAATAATATTCGGACCTTGGCTTGCTCTATCTCTCTAGTAAAAATAGTGCTTTTTCGTATCTTATACTTGCTGAAAACTTAACGTCCCTTTTGCTTTGAAAAATCAATTTTTGATATGAAATACTAAAGCTTCTTAACTGGTTAGTCAATCTAACTCTGCAAATTTTCATTTGTTTGATTCTTTTTATGATTCATGTTTGACGTGTGCAATTTTTATTTGATTTATTGTCTACTAAACTTTTATGTCTATATGAGCACTATTAATCTTTGTACTTTATTTTTTTTCACTACAATGTCATCTTTTCATATATATATGCACTGTTGTCGGTATTTGTATATTCTTTAGAGCAGGTATTTGTTAGACTGTTTCGGATGCATTGAAGAGCAGCCTTTGGGTTTGGATCGAAAAACAAACGAATCGACAGTTTAAGCTAGTTTAAAATTAATTATAAACTTTTATTTTATCTATTATTATCAATTATAATAATGTAATATACGCTTTTATATAATAAAAGGGATGTTTAAAGGGAGCAGAGAAGTATATATTATTTGCTTAGATTTTTTATTAAAATCTCTTTCAAACTTTGTGCATTTTTTTTTAAATTCCTTTGTTACATTTTTGTCAAATTTATTGCCTATTCTCTCTTTTAAATTGAAAATATATTATACTATCCCTTAACAAATAGTTAATGGGAAAGTGAAAGGAATTATAAGGTCTAATTCTGGATTTTTAAATCAAGTCGACCCTTTCCCCGAAAGTAACATCAAGCAAAGATTTTAAAAGAAATTGTATGTATTTATATGTAAATAATTTATGTGTTTATATTTCAAAATTGAAGTCTTGATCCACGTTCTATAATATATTATTGTTAAAAAAAAATTTGTTTAAGACCGACCTCAATTAATTTATTGCTAAGGCTGAAGGTCACGATTCATAATATCGTGTTGTCCTCCTCATAAAGAAACAAACATTTTTAGATTTTTTAGAACTCTTTTGAATCGTGACTAATATTTGAAAAGCATTTGAATTGTTGTAAAATTATTTATAAATTGTAATTTATTTTGTCTTTCTTTTATTTTGTTTGGGTAATTAATATTTTATAAGTTATGAGTAGTGATATAAAAATAGTTCATGATTTTTTTATTTTTTTATTTCATATTTCTTTCTTCCTTGTCTAAATAATCTATATCTTTAACTAGTAACCATCTTTATATTTTTGTTTTAATAAATGGGTTATATATGTCTACATAATCTTATCGCGTAGGTTCGTGTTATTTAATGAATTAATTTAAATCATGTTTGAGTTTTTATATTTCTTAAAATAAGTCTTATGTGTTTAATTGCTAGAGAATTTAGTTAATATTTTATCATGTAGTCTTACATTAATGTTTTAACACATATTTAGTTTGTTTATTTATGTTTTATAAGAATTTATTTTTGTTTAATAACATAGTGAAATTAATTTTAAAGAAGTTAATTGACCATTTTGATCACTTAGTAATTCTTCCACATAATTAATGAATCCGAAAGGCACTCATAGTTGTGGACCTCGAAAGGTGTCTAATACCTTCCTTTCGAGGTAACTTGAACCCTTACCCGATCTCTGGTGACATAGATTAATAAGATAGAGTTATCTGTAATTAGTTTAATACGATGTCTTGATGCATCATAATTCTTTAGGTGGCGACTCTCCATTTTAAATAATTCTAAAAGAGTTGTCACATGAGACGCGACAAGTTTTAATGTACCTTGAATCCGGTGAACTTAAGCTAAGCCAAATCCCAAGATTTCAACACCAAGAATATGCTTCCTAAAGGCAGCTCATGCTACTGCTAAGATATAGCCAACACAACTTCAACAAAGAAACGACGCAAATGGAGCCTATTCGGCTAATTTCTTATGAATTCGAGTGTAGAAATTCCTAAGTAACAACCTATCAATACTTACACACTCTGAATCAACCTAAACAACCAATAATCAATGAAAAAGAAAGCTTACCAACCAGCCCCACATGAGACAGCCACCAAAACGCCCGAAAATGATGCCGAAACACAAGTTATGTGAAGAATTTCAACTTTCCGACCCCAAGAATCATGTTAGAGAATGGTTTATAACCTTAGGATCAATATAATATAAAGGGGAGATCTTAAGAAAGAGCTTATGTCGTGAAGGTTTCTGGAAAATGGCATAACATAATTGCAAACAGACCAAACTTACTTTAAATAGAAGCTGGCCATATAGGAGCAATGTGTCACATTGTCCAACACACCGTTTTGGTGGCGTGGCACGCTGCCATGACCCCCTCTAGTCCTCTCCTCTTGCTAACGCAGAATCTTTCTACTCTAAAGTCGTATTAGTGAACGATTTAATGTGTTAGAGGATACACTCATAGACCTTTAATTTGATAGGTCATAAGCCCCCTAATTCCTTATAGATTGAGAGAAAAGCTCTGAGAAATCTGACCCAAATTTCAGAGAAGTTTAAGAAAGAAATTTGAGATAATTTATACCGAATTTTGTTCTACAACTTGATCGACGTCAAATCTTAACACACGACCATAGAGTGATTCAAATACCTCATAATACTTCCTTTTTAGCATATTAAGTACTTTTAGTCCTACCTCGAAGCACGAATTTATTGCTTAAATTATACAGAGTGTTACAATATCAATTTAATAGTGCCAAAACAAGTTACTAATAATCCACAATACGATTTTGTAATTGCTAATTATTTAAAGTAATAACTTATACTATATATATATATTCTTTATTCACTATACAACTTTGTATTACAATGCATCTTCATAATGTTATTATTTATATTAATATTAATCCATATCAGCAGTAGTAATGCAAATTTTGTAATAATTAACATGAAATATACATATAATGCATGCATTTAGATGAAATGTAAAAGCAAATAATTTTTTTTTATCTTTCAATCAAATGTCGTTTCTACGATGTTTTTGTTCATTGAAACATTAGAATAACCTAAAGTTAACCACTTGACAGCATCAAACTCTTAAATATAATTATTTATCAAAATTCATAATTTTTTTTTTTAAATTTTTATATTGTTACGCAAATATATTTTTTGGCTTACACTATTTTTTTAAAATTAACGGGAAGGGCATGTGCTGTATACTAAATTAAGTATATAAATAAAAAATAATATATAAAACATAAACCCAAAACTTTCTCGAAAGAAAAGGAAAAACAATAAAAAAACTTCAGGCGAAATACGATAAGAGTAAACACCCGAAAAGGCATCTCTCTGTTAATGGCCAATCTGTTGTTTCACCGATCTTTATTCTTCAGTGTTCTCTATTCTTGTTCATTGTTTACTTAGGTAATCGCTCTCATTTTCTATCTGTTTATCATTTTATTACTTACATATTATTATGTATCTTGATATTGACCATTTAATATACATATACATGTATGTTTATTTATGACTTCTTATTGAATGCGGCATTTGAGAAGGTGGTGTTTTTCTTCTTCTTCTTCTTCTAGATTCTTGATCGAAGAATGGGTTTGTTTATTGGTTTTATGAACTAATCTCTTTGTAACTTGGTGGCGGTTGGGAGTTGATTCATTATTTTTTATAATATTTATATCTGAACTAGATCTCTCTTGGGTATTTGAAATGATTCTTTTGTGTTTCCATTTGTCCAGTGAGATATTGGGGTTTACAGATTTTTTTGGGCTTTTGGTTGATATGCATTTTGGAGATCTTTGCGTTGCAGTATTCAAATGAAAGAAGATACTGTGTTAAGCTTCTGGATTTAATAAATTATTTGTAGGTGCAGCAAGTTATTTTCTTTTTTTATTTTCTTTAGTGTAAGGGTTAAAGTTGTGAATTAAGTAATGCTGGTTGGTTTATCAGAGAAGTTTGGAGTTGTAAAGCTTGGTTAGAGAGAGTAAAAACACACAAGTGATGTCGTTTGACGGAGCTGAAAAGCCATGGAAATGTGGAAAAGGGGGTGTTGTGAATTTACAAAAAGTGAGTTCCATTGCTCGGGACATTGGGGAACCTTGTCTTCATCAGTCATCAGTTAAGGTAATGGCTTTCAAAATCTGTTATTCTCAGTTACAGTATTTTGAAGGATGTCATAGTTTGTATCTCTGAACTGTAGTCCTAGCCTGATCAGTTCTCAATTAAGTTTGCAAGAAAATTATGTGAACCTTTTGTGTATTTCCTATTGAGTGTTTCGTGTTTAAAGTCTCAGACCAAACTGGTTTCTGGCACTGTTTTACGTTTACTCTATTTGTTACTTTACTTTGTCAATTTGTAAAAAAATTGGATTGTAGAAAATTTTAATGTGTATGTCGCATCTCTTGATCCGTCTTCCTTGAGAAATTATTTGATCTTCAGCCAAAACTTTAACGGGATGAAGAAGATGTTAAGGGGCTGTTTGGTAGGACTTATTGCCACTTATTATACACAATATAAAACTCAGCATTCACAAATACAATGTTTGGTTGTCTCTTTCTTACCTTTACCTTTGGTATAAGTTATATGTTGTTTGATACGTTTTCCCCCTTCATTCGCACAAATAATACCTGCATAAAGTATGCAAGAATTTATATGTTATTTGCTAGGGTGCTTGATGTATTTTAACATAGTCAGATATGCCTCAGTGAAGAAGAATTGCCTCAGAACTTCTATTTACATGAATGAATTCTCTGATTTCATCAAGGATATGGAGTTGATTGACCCTCAACTTGAAGGAGGTAGTTATACCTGGGCTAGAGGGAATAATTTGGAATCTGCTTCCAGACATAGTGGGGGAATACTTTCAATAATGTGAAGCAAGAGGTTCTGCATAGAATATGCTCATATCACACACTAATTGTACTAAAGTGTGGCAGTTGGGCACACACAAAGTCCTATTTCAAATTTGAAGGTTGGTGGTTAGAAATTGAAGGCTTTAATGAAAAAAATAAAAGGCTCAAGCACATATGGGAACCCGGAGAAGAATAAGAACCTGATTCTTAACAAATTTGCTGAATTTCACAGTATTCAACAGAACAAATCTCTAACTGAAGAAGTCATTTAGAAAGATAATCTGTTCATAGAGTTTGAGGATTATGCCAAGAAGGAAGAGATAGTTCGGAGACAAAGATCAAGAACATTGTGAATTAAATAAGGGCACAAAAACACAGTTTTTATTTTTATTTTTAGAGAATTGCAAATGCCCATAAGAGGAACAATGATAAGCTGATGGTGGAGGAAGAGAAAATGGTGGAGGCAAAGAATATTAAAAGGGAGATTTCCTCCTTTTATCAGAACTTTTATTTTGAAGCAGAGAATTAGAGGCCTTCCTACAACATGAATGATTGTCCTACTATTAGTATACAGGATCAATAGGAATTGCAGAAACCTTTTGAAGAGAAAGAGGTCTTGGATGGTCTTAAAGCATGTGCGGTAGACAAAGCACCAGGTCCAGATGGTTATACTGTGGGTTTCTTGTAAAATGCTGTGAGATTCTAAAGGATATGTGATGGCAACTATACAGAACTTCCATTCATAGAAAGTTTTTGAGAAGAGCTTTAATGTAACTTATATATCTTTAATTCCTAAAAAGAGTGGAACTAAGTAATTGAGAACTTCAGACCTATTAGTTTAACAGGGAGTACATATAAACTGATATCTAAGATCTTGACGGAAAGACAGAAGAAATGCACAAACTAGTTGATACACAAAAAAAAGCATTCATGAGAGGAAGACAAATCATAGATGTTGTCCTCATTGCTAATGAGTGTATAGATTCCAAACTAAAGGATAAGACCCCAGGCATGATGTGAAAATTGGACATTGAAAAGGAATATGACCAAGTGAATTATAATTTTTTTCTTGGAATTTTGCAGAAGATGGGGTTTGGAGGGAAATGGATTAGACGGATGAGATTTTGTATAAGCACTGTCATGTTCTCTGTGTTGATAAATAGCTCACCTAAAGGTTTTTTCCTTCCCAAAGAGGGTTGAGACAAGGTGATTCCCTCTCCCATTTCTTCTTCATTCTGGTAATGAAGGGTCTGAATTATATGTTAAAGATAACCCATAATAATTGATGGATTAAGGGCTTTAGTGTAGCAAAGGAAATGACTAATAGAGTGGAAGGAACACACTTGCAATATGCAGATGATACCCTTATATCGTGTGATGAAGAAGAGAGTCAACTGATGATTCTAAGGATTATCCTCATTTTATTTGAAGCAACTTTTGGTCTACATATCAATGGGAGAAAAAGTCTTATCTTTCTAATCAATTAGGTGGCCAAAATTCAACAACTGGCTGGAGTACTAGGAGGCGGGATAGTGCATATTGCAACAGTCTATTTGGGGATGCCATTGGGAACCAAAAGCAAATCAAAAGATATTTGGAATGGTGTATTGGAAAGATGTGTAAAAGATTGACCAAATGGAAATCACAATATTTGTCTCTAGGTGGTAGATTGGTTTTGATCAATTCTATTTTGGATGCTTTACCAACTTATTTTGATGTCACTTTTTCCTCTTCCTGTCTATGTGGAGGAAAGAATTGATGCTCTTAGGAGAAATTTTCTGTGACAAGGAAATAAGGAGAAAAAAGGATACGACTTAGTTGAATAGAAACTTTAATTTTAGCCATGAAGTTTGGAGGGCTTGCTATCGGAAACTTGAGATATCATAATAGAAGTCTCCTGATGAAATGACTGTGGAGATTTCCCAAAGAAGAGAAGACGTTATGGGGTACTATGATCCAAGCTAAGTATGAGAAGGAAGGTTGCTGGAAGACAAAGGAAGTAAACTATGCTTATAGCTCTAGTCTATGGAGATCTATCAGGAATCTGTGGCATGATTTTGCTGAAAGAACTAGCGTTTATGTAAAAGATGGCAGGATGATTCTGTATTGGAAAGATAACTGGTTAGGGAATGGTTGGCTCAAACAACTATTTCCTGATATTTACTTATTGAATCAACAATATAAGTTCTGCTTACAAGGATATGAATTAGATGGGATCTCAAATCAGCTTTCTACCTTGGAAGCTTATCTACAAGGTCAAAATTCCTTATAAAGTGGCTATATTCACTTGGTTGGTTGTGAAAGAAGCTATTCTAACTCAGGAGAATCTCATGAAAAGGGACTTACATAAGCTATTTTAACTTGGATAATCTCATGAAAAGGGACATACATATGTGTCCAAGATGCTACTTTTGTGAATAATATGCATAGATAATTAACCATCTGTTTCTTCGCTGTAAAGTGATTGGCCAGTTATGGAATCTGTTCACCAGTTTCAGAGCCATAAAGTGGACCCATGCCTGAAAGAACAGGACAAGCTCTAACAAGCTGGAACACTGAGGGCAGTGGCAGCACAAACAAAGATAGATGGAGAATTGTCCCAGCAGTAATATGGTGGACCATATGAAAGAAGAGAAACTCTAGGTGTTTTGAAGGCAACAGTAGCTCAATACAGATGATTAAAATGAATTGCATTCTAAGTTTTTACTATTGGTGCAGTTCTGAGTATATAGATGACCCAGTTTCCATTGTAGACATCCTAGAATTTTTATGAGATGGGATAGGACTAGGGATAGTCTTTGATTTTACTATTTTGGATGTAGTTTCACTGATGTAAATTTTGGATACAAGCCTTAGTGCTGATGATTTATTTACAAAATTTGTTACCTTGTCAATTGTTTCTTTTTTGGTATTTTTGTTTATATGTGTGTGTGTGTGTGTATATATAT
>JACEIK010002857.1:36689-46807 GCA_018107945.1 Datura stramonium
CATTTGGAGACTGTCAGACTGTATATCCTGTCTCATCTTGGATTTCCCCGTTCTAGATACAATATTCTTTTCCCTTGCTTCAGTATCAATATTTTTTAGAGCCTATAAATCGGTTTATGTTTTATGCTGGCCAAGTTATAACCTGCCTACTTTAGAGCCCTATAAATCCCAATTCTTCTTTCACCACCAGTACAAACTACTTTGCTGTAATGTCAAAATGAAGTTTGGCCTCTTGTATGAGTTGGTGTTGTGTAAAGTTAACTGTTGTCGCTGCCTTCAGTTTCTCCCTTCCCTCCAATATTAATGAAGTTGTAGCCTGGCATTATGGTGCTGCTGTTCTTTGAACGACACTGGAGCATTATGTCAAAGGGATGACACCCGTTACAGTTCGTATGCCTCCGCTGATTTTGAAATTTTGCTGTTGAACACTATCCCAATCTCTAGAGAGAGTACCAGCGTTGACTCTTGTTCCGCTGGAGCAAGTTCTTCTCTCATCTCCTCCTTACCCATAAGTTATGCAGAATCAGGCAAGTTTGAAGTCTCAACCCAAATTCTGGCAAAGCCTTATTTACTTTTCATAGTGAACTTATTAGCGGAAAGAAGTTCCCACAATATGCTGGCCATCTTATGAAATACCCAGATTAGAATTTACAAGTGAGAGTTAGTAAATGTTAGAGTGGGTTAGAGGAGAATAGCCTGGTGGTTTGCTTATATGGACTTGAGCGATCTTTTTCTCATAAGCTACTTTTTGGGGTTGAGCTAGGCACAAGTAGCATATCTTTACAATAAATCCATAAATGCAGCTTAGTGAAGAGTCCCCCTTGAACGTCATGATATCAGTCCAAAGTTTGATATAAATACTCTACGAAAAGGTATGGTGAGTTTTCTAGGACGAAATTTCATCTTGATCATCATTAAGTTAAGCAAATAAGGTCTATCATCATAGGCACAACTTTCTAATCTCAGGAGCTTTATCCTCATCATAACATTGAATCAGATGTTTTAGCTTTATTTGTGGAGAGCTTTTGACTCGAAAGAGACATACCTCTTATCCATATGATATCACACGTCAGCTCGGAGCCCATCATATTCTTCTCTTGATTGGTTATCAATTGGCAAATATTTATCATCTAGACACTATTCAAAGGATTTAGTTGGAGAAGCCACCAACCTTCAAGTGCTAATATACCTTCATTGAAGTTGTAAATGCCCATAAGTTTTTAATCAGCAGGAGAATTTCCTCAATTTGGCAGTTCTGCCACTTGCAACACTATTTGTTTGCTTGCTATCAAAAAGAAAAAAAAAGTAATTGGCCGTCATTAAAGGGCCTTTTGAATATATCTGAATAAAGCTCGTCTCTAGTGGTTCACCCATTTAATGTAATGAAGCAACAAGAACAATTCAAGAGACACTTTTGGATATGAGTCTTTTACTTAAGTTGGAGAATTCATGTTTATTTCTTGCTTGCTAATGATGGTGATGATGCTAATAATGATATTAATGCTAATATTAGCTGTTCAGAAAATATTATGATTTCTTTAGAGAAAGTATCATGGAGTACAGTATTCATTCGTAGGTGTGCTACTTTCTTCCTCTTTTTTTTGGGTGATTAACAACATAAGAATTTTTGCTTCGTAAACTCAACTTCTACGCTGTTGAATTTTTCCTTGTGTTTTTGATGATATAGATGAGCAAAATGCTTAAGCCTGACAGGTGGCAGACAATCTTTGATACAGATGGAAAGTTACATGGTTTTAAGAAAGTGCTGAAATTGATCATATTGGGGGTAAGGCTTCTATTATTGTAAATTCACTATTTTTGTTAAAGCCTTTTGTGCTCAATTTTGCTAGTAGGAGCGGTGGATTAGTTGAGGCTCTTGTATTGGGAATATATAACACCATTATCCAAAAAAAAGAAGATAATGAAGACGAAGAGAGAATAGTGAAAAAGTGAAAGACAACGAAATCGAGAGAAAGAGGGTTAGACGGAAATAAATTGCTAGAATATAGAAGGATTTTAATATCAAGTCAATTCATTAGTTCTCATTGTTATTGAAGAACAACAACAATAAAAACATACCAGTGTAATCCCACAAGGTGTATGTACATAAACCTTATCCGTCGACCTTTGAAGGTAGAGAGGTTGTTTCCAATGGACCTTCGGCTCAAGGAGAAACATTTCAAAGCATTTCAGAAAAAGAAAATAACGAGTGTGAAGAAGCCATGACAAAATACTAAAAAAAGCATGACGAAACATTCTTAAAAGGAGCAATAATTACAACAAAATAAGACAATCATTGGGTACAGGAAACGATAGAAATAGTAAGAAAAATCGAATAATAAGAAACTACAAGAGTAATACTACAACTATTAGTATGAAAGGATAAGCAAGACAATACTCAACTACCTACTAACCTTTTATCCTAATCTGGCGTCTTCCATTTCCTCGTTACTAAGGTCATGTCCTCGGTAAACTGCAGTTGAGCCATGTCCTTGCTAATCACCTCTCCCCAATACTTCTTCTACTTTGAAAATCATTCATGGTCATCCTCTCTCACGTCCGCACTGTGGCATCTGTGCACCTCCTTTTCACATGCCCGAACTATCTCAGTGTCGCTTCTGCATTTGTTCTCCATTGAGGCCACCCACCTTGTTCCGAATATCTTTATTTCTAATCTTATCTCTGCTCTTATGGCCACACATCCATCTTAGCATCCTCATTTTTGAAACTTTTATCTTCTGAACATGAGAGTTCTTAACTGGCCAACACTCCACTCCATACAACAATGTCGATCTAACTACCACTTTATAGAACTTGTTTTTAAGTTTTGGTGGTACCTTCTTTTTACAAAGGACTCCTAATGTGAACCTCCATTTCATCCATCCTGCACCAACACGATATGTGACATCCTCATCAATCTCCCAGTTACCTTGGATAATAGACCTAAGATACTTGGAACTTCCTTTCTTTTGGATGGCCTGGGTATCGAGCCTTACTTCCACTCCGGCCTTATGCGTTACGTCACTGAACTAGCACTCCAGATATCCTATTTTGGTCCTACCCAACTTGAACCCTTTAGACTCCATGGTTTGTCTCCAAACCTCAGCGTTAAGTTCGTCACAAGTCTCATCAATCAGGACTGTGTCATCTGCAAATAGCATGCACCAAGGCACCTTACCTTGGAGTCTCCGTGAAAATACATCCATCACCAAAGCAAATAAAAAAGGGCTAAGAGCTTATCCCTGGTCCAACTCCATTACCACTGGGAAGTGCTCCGAGTCTCCTTCTATTGTTGTTACCCGAGTCTTGGCTCCATTGTACATGCCCTTAATCTCCCTAATGTACACCATAAGTACTCCTGTAGCCTTTAAGCACCTCTAAAGAACCTCATTTGGACTTTGTTGAAGTCTTTTTCCAGCGATGAACACCATGTGTCTCTCTTTCTCTCTCTATATTGCTCCACTAATCTCCTTATAAGATGGATTACTTCTATAGTCGAACGCCCTGGCATAAACCCGAACCGGTTCTCGAAAATAGACATGCCCCTCATCACCCTCATCTCCACCACCTTTTTTCAAACCTTCATATTATGGCTCAACAACTTGATACCCCTATAGTTGTTGCAATTTTGAATGTCGCCCTTGTTCTTGTACAAGTAGATCATTGTACTCCACTTCCATTCTTACGGGCATTTTTGCCATGTTGAAGACAACATTAAACAACCAGTTAGCCAATCCATAGCTGCCTTACCTGCGCTCTTCCAAAATTCCACCGAGATCTCATTTGTCCTAGTCGCTCTTCCCCCGCTCATCCTAGGAATAGTACCCTCAACCTCCTCAACCTTTATACACCTACAATATCCAAAATCATGAGGCCTCTCTAAGTGCTCCAAATCTCTCAACTCAATGCCCCTCTCTTTGTTCAAGAGTTTAAGGAAGTATAACTGCTATATTCGTCTAATGGGTGCCTCCTCCACCAGCACTTTGCCTTCCTCATCCTTGATGCACTTCACTTGGTTCAGGTCTCGAGCCCTCCTCTCATTCACCTTGGCTAGCCTATACAACTTCTTATCCTCGCCTTTGTCCTCCAGTTTTACATACAAGCGTTCAAAAGCTGTCATTTTGGCCTTCGTAATCACTCACTTTGCCTCCTTTTCCATCTTATACCTTTCCTTGCTCTTCCACTTTTCCTTCTCGTACTTACTCTCCACCAACTTCACATATGCCACCTTTTTTGCTTCCACTTTCCCTTGTTCCCCTTCCGCCACCAATCCCCTCGATACCCGCCAGCATGACCTCTCGAGACCTCCAGCACCTCTCTAGCTACTTTCCTAATGCAACTAGCAGTCCTATCCCACATACTATTGAAGGCTTCCACAAAAATTGTACATAACCTAGGTATATGATGTTCTGAACAAGTTAGAACTCTTTAAGTACTAGAAGTCCATCTGAAAATATAGGACTAGATTAAACCTTTAAAAAAAGTAAAATTATCTCTAAACGGGTGAAGATCATTTCCCTGCCTCAACTTTGCTTTTAAAAATCAAACATCTTCCCCAATTTTGAATAATTGACATTCTTCCCCCTTATCTCAATTGAACATTTTAAATACATATTTTACCCTCTAAATTATCAACCTTTGTCCTTTTTTTACTAGTTAAATATTATGATACTTTCTTCTATTTTTAATCTATTGACTTACCTATAGAACAAACGTGAAATTTAGTTTTCAAGCATATAAAATGTTGGAATAACAAAATAATTGAGCACAAAATGATTTAATTAATACAGTATGTCTGTATCAGTATTTCTGAGAATAACAACCAAAACTCAAAATTTTATTTACACAGCTGAGAATGAAAGAATTATTTTTTTATAACACATTTTGTAACAAATTCCTAATGATTTTCTATTATACTTTAAATGGATTTCAAATTATGATTTAATTAAAAATATTACATTGATAGACGACAAAACTCTGAAATATATATATGCATCAGACCCGAATTTCAGAGAATTTCTGAAAGTAATTTGCAATTACTTTTGCCGAATTTTGTTTTACCACTTGCTTGACTTCAAATCTTTAACATACGATCATTGAGTGATTTGAATACGTTATAACATATCCTTCTTGTGGTATTAAGTACTCTTAGTCCTACCTCAAAAATACGGTTATATTGCTTAAATTATATGTGGTGTTACAACATCTGTTTCAGTTATGGTTGCCGGGTTACCTTGGAAGTTGGAAATGTATGTTTATGTGCTTTACAGGTTGCATGGTGGATTAGTTGAGGTTCGAACAGATTTATTTGGACAACAACAATATATATGTGTATTGTCCCATCAGAAATTTGATACTTGAAAGTTCCATCACAATATCTCCCTTTCTTGAGAATAATGAACAATTCAGGGACAAACCTATTAAGAAAAGAAGAAAGGAGATTGGACATGAATTGTTTCCCCTTTTTTTTCAAAAAATATTTTCAAAACATTATTTAGTTATCCATTGCCCTTGGAGCAACAGTAAAGTTGTCTTTGTGTGACGTATGTGTCATGGGTTCAAGTTGTGGAAGCAACTACTAATGCTTGCATTAGGGTATGCTATCTTCATCACACCCTCGGGGTGCGGCCATTCCTCGGACCCTGCTATGCGGGATGCTTTGTGCACCGGGTTTTCCTTTCTTTGTTTAGTTATACATTAGAATGATTTTTTAATTAGTTTTTGAAGATGAGTTTTTCATATTGACCAGCTTTTCAAGTGAAAGTTTGTTTCCACCCACAAACTTAAACTCTTTTGAAGTGAAATGCATGTTCCAAACACAATTTCAACTTTCAAATGCTATTTTTGAACTTCAACTTCAAATTCTACTTGTTTTCAAATATCACGCAATTCATGTCCAAATGCCTACTTGAACTCTGTGTTGATACTAAACAGGAGAAGCATAAACCATATGACATGCTCTCGAAAAACATAGCTGAAATATCCTCTTGGGCAGCTTTTAGAATACTTGGAGAAGTAGTGACATGATGAAAGAATTTGAGAGAGTACAACATACCTTGAATTGAGTTTCACTAGCAAAACACACTTTTCTCAAGTTTTGCTCCAAGGCTCTTTAAGGTGGTTGCTTTAAAAGAGAGTAATTTGTCAAAAGAGAAGTATGTAATAATTGATAATTTAAATATGCGTGAAACTTCTTAGTTATGAGTGTATTTCCGCTGTAACAATTTTTTTTTTCTTGCATGGTAGGGTGTGGATCCAGCCATAAGGCCAGAAGTTTGGGAATTTCTCTTGGGCTGTTATGCTTTGGGAAGCTCCGCTGAGTACCGAAAGCAGCTGAGGACTGCTAGAAGGTATTTGCTTTCCAGTTACAGCTATACTCTATTGAAAATGTTCTACTCAATTTGGTCAATGTGAGGCGGCTTTCATGTTTTCAATCTTATGACCCATTTTGGTAAAACATCTTGTTTATGCAGAAGTCTGGGTCTATGTTAAAGTCAACTTTTCTGTTTTTTCCCCTTTATTTTGTTTTATTTGTTTGTTGTCCTTGACTTTAGGTAGTTTAAATGTAGGAATGCTGAAACGTCTAAGCATGCAAAGCAATTGACAAGCAAATTACTTTGATGAAATTGTCTATTTATTGATGTAGGTGGGAACTCACATATAAGAATCAAGTTCTATACAAAATTATAAAATTTTGCTGAAAAAAGTATGAGTCTCTAGAAAGAGCATCAAGTCTTCTGGACACCGTATATGCTCTAAAAATATACTACTACTACTACTACTGTTATTATTATTATTATTATTATTATTATTATTGCTTTTGCATTAAATTATGGGATAATCACACAAATATACACTCTATAATATTACATTGTAATTATATAGCCAAGTTTTTAAGTTTTCAGTCGCATCTCTCATTATTTTCTCAAAGTAGTGATTATAAAATTCGGTATACAATATTACACATTGGTATACAACATTATACAAAATCTTCATATATTCTTTTTACAAAAATATCTAAAAACTCAATATACAATATTATACACCCAGTATAGAAACATTATACAAAATTTTAAGAAGTGTTTATACACTCATATACACTATTATAAACTAATATATAAAAAATTGACTTCGTCTTCTTCCTTGATTCCAAGCACTAGATCCATCCAAAACACCTCAAAAACTACACCAAATCACCCTAAATTTCAGATTTAGGCTCCTCAATACGTCCCGATCTTTTACAACAATACCCACTCGAAACAGAGCTTATTTACGAAAATTCAATTTTCAAACTTTGAAGCTTCGAGCTTCAACAATAGACGCTATGGAGTTTCCGCTTACAACAATATCAACAAAAAAGAAAGGGAAGGAAAAACCAAGAATGCAGAGGAAGAAAAATGAGAATGGAGGAAGAGATAAGTGTCCTAGCCTTGATGGACAGAGTTATCTGGTACCTGTTGCTGGTGGGAGGTGGCAGGTATCCCGTGGAATTAGTCGAGATGCGCGCAAGCTGGCCCGAACACCACGGTTATAAAAAAAATCGAGAATGGAGGAAGAGATAAGTATTTTGGGTTGTTGGGCTAAGGGATAAGGGATAAAAAGTAAGTTTCAATTTATATAAACATTGAGCTAAATTAGGTAAGAAGTTAAAACATGGGCTAAATTTGGGAGCATTATTGCCTTAAATGATATACAATGTAATTTTTCCATAAATTATTTCATTAATAATCAGATAGAGGCGTGTTCTGCCTTTTCAAGCTGCCGTTCTTTTCCTTTCTTTCCTTACTGTTCACACAAGTGCCAAAGAGACGGCATACTATGCTATTTTCCTCCCTCTCCTAAAATATCACCCTAGCATCATATATCCAATGGTTGACATAACTCGTTCGACTTTAAACATATTCCACATTTGCACCATAGCCTATATTCTCTGATGGTTTATGAAATAATCAATTTGACTTTTACACATATTTCAAATTATGCACCATAGCCTATGTATGCTGATGGACAAAGAAGTGATTAATAATTAGCATCCCTCCTTTCTTGCATGAGAAGCATCAAGAGATGTAAATTTGTGTTGTCACATTCTCTATTGTTAGGACGACTCGCATGCTGCTGTCTAGGCAACAAACAACTTCCTCGTTGTTTAGTGATCCATATTGATGCTAGCGGAATGCCCCTGATCTCCCTTCCTTATCAATTAAAACTATGGTTATACCGCTCTTCTGTGGTTCCCAATTATGAGGAATGACAATCTTTTGCTTGTGTTTTTTGTTGGGATCAAAATAACAGGGCGTAATACGGAAACTAATAAATTGTAAACTTTAAACGACGATAAATCAGAAACAAAAGAGAAGTATACTAAAAGACTGCATTGATTAATATGATTTGGTTAATGGACCTACATATGAGAAAGCTAATAATATAAAAAAAAAGCATAGAAACTATTGAGAGAATAATCTCCCCCTAAACAAGACTCTTTAATTCTAAAAGACTACATTGTGAATGCTACTGTGTTCTTATCGGAAGGAAGGATCCTCAATTTATAGAAGTGTCACCCAAATATGGAAGATATTTTTATTTTTCTTTTGGGAAAAGTAAAAATCAATTATGGTAAACTCTTTTCCCCTCCTTCAAGAAATGGTAAAATCCAAATATGGTAAGAAAATCAGGACAAACCCTAGCAATTCTCCCATTTGACCTGGATATTCTTGACAACAATCTTGATTTTCCTTATTCACATAATCTTCATTACTACTAGTTGCTATGATTAAAAGTAGGTATCAGTTAAAAATTGAAACCGTGTGCTTTAAAAGTGAGCACGGGTTGAAAGTTGGAGCCCATGCATTAAAAGTAAACATGGGTTGAAAAGTGGAGCCCAAGCGTTAAAAGTAAGCAAGAGTTAAAAGCTGGTGCTCATGCGTTAAAAGTAAGCGTGACTTAATAGTTTTTGTTTTTAAGGATGCAACATGATTGTTGGAAATTGTCTCCATCTATAGTACTTTGGAATTTTTTTTGGACAAAATCTTTATTATTGTCAAATTTTGCAGCTTGATCTGAGCATGTCTTGAACCAGTCTTCGACCTTGTTGAACCATTTTCCGTGATACCACTTGTTGGGATCGAAATAACAGAGCGTCATGCAGAAGCTAACGATTGCAAACTTTAAACACGATAAATTAGAACCAAAAGAGAAGTATATTAAAAGAGTGCACAATACCTAATATGATTTGGTCAATGAACCTACATATGAGAAAACTAATAATATAATATAAAACATAGAAACTATCAAGAGAATAATCTCCCCCTAAACAAGTCTCTTTAACATTAAAAGACTATATTGTGGATGCTATTGTGTTGCATAATATGGTTAACAGTTCCGTTTGATGTGCACTTAAAAGATTGCAGTTGTACTTCATTAACACTCTTAAATTCTTTATCCTCTTGTCGATATTTTCTTCTAATTTTTGGGAGAATTCATCAACAAAATGATGATAACTTTTCCATTTCATGCTATCCATGTATCCATCATAATGAAATATTCAAACTTGTTCCATTGTACTTTTGGTTCTTCAACAATTTTGTTCATCGCCTTGCACCACTTTTTTTAGATAAGGAACTCTAACTTCGTGATAGGTGGGAGGCTTCATTCCTGGACCATGTTGACCTGCAACCTCAATGAAAGCTGAAAAGCTATCTGTATAATTGACACAATTGAAAGGGAGCCCAACATCATACCTCCATCGTGCAAACATTGCAACTGCGTGGTCCGTCAAAGTCTTCTTGGCAGCTTCTATGGGATGTTCACCTCTTTTCTTGCCCAACCACATCTTTCAGATTCTGCATGAAATAAACATCTATAAGACCTCTATTCCTTCCGGTACATCTACAACCTGAAGAGAATATCCCCTTTTTAAAAAAACATTTGAGAGAAGTGGCATTGAAAATCATTACCCTCATGTTCGTCCATTTCATCATCCTCATCATCAAGATTAGTCACAAGCACTTTGTCACGCCCTGCCTTGGGGGGTATGACTGGCACCTGGTGCCCTACTAGGACCTGAACTGCTAGACTACTGAGCCTAAACACTTCTGGTGCCTGGCTGGCTCTAACTCTGA